>CM047509.1:192500-260000 GCA_026122265.1 Ammodytes dubius | reverse complement strand
TCAATAATGTCTACTTCACGATCGATTGTGTATGCGAGGTTGGTCGAACCGTTTACACTGAAGTATACACAAGCAATAAAGAATTAAAAACGTCCTTATCGTTTAAAAAGATGAAATGCATTGTGGGGCGGTTGAGTAGGAGAAGTAACCTATGGATCCATACACAAAATCTTCCCGGGAAGTAAGTACTCATCCGAGCATTTCTCGCCCAACACAAACTCGCATACACAACCACAACGTACTAACATTTTTGTCAGGGTAGGGCTTTTATGAGTAGGAAGTTAGTAGGGCTTTGCGAACAGCCCATTTGTTTTTCTAAGATATCAGGACTATATGTGCTCCAGGACACAGACCTATGGTTTATTTCACCACTGCAGTCATTAAACTGAAAATAAGACGAGCAGGTTAGGCTCTTTCCTTGTTCATTTTTATATTTGTTCAATCTTAATGAAAGGGCTTTGTTCAATGTATTACTTTCTCCTATGTCTTTCTTACCTGGAACTTCTCTCCTCTGTGCATCTGCGTGGACCTGAACTCTGGAGAGTCGATGAAGGAGTTGGTGTAGATGTTGTGGAGGAAATGGCCTCGGTATGAAACCTTCATCCTGTCACACACAAACTGATGAGTCAGAAAGCTCATTCATTGTAATAAAAAAAATTACAAAAATCTATAATGTAATCTGTTAAAACAGTATAATTTTTCCTCTGATGATCATACATTTCATACAGCAAACGAGAACATCAGTGCAAAGAAGGAAGTTTTTATATAGTTTTTATTTAATGCCTTTGGTCTAGTCGCACACCCAGTCCGATTTTGTGCATGCAGGCTATATGGTCACATATTCTTATTGGTCGCAGATTTCAGTGTAGCGCAGCAACGCAATTTGAGTAGCCTAATCCCTCCTAAAAGTTCCTCGGAGCACCTTTTATAAATTGACCTACATTTCATAAATAAATTCTATCACTGACATATCAGTCATATGAAAGGTTAAATGGGACAGGACAAAGCACAATGAACGGTAAAAGCCTCAGCACATACTTTCCCTTGAGGAGAATGCTGAGGCGTTCGTCCACAGAGGTCTTGTCCTCGGCAGCGTAGGCCTGGCCTTTCTTCAGGCTCTGGATGGTGCAGAACTGTCCCGTCAGCCTCTGGAACAGAGCCTCTCGGACGTGGAGCGGCTCAAACATACGCTTGTACACCGACCGCAGCTCCCTGTCAATCTTAATCTGAGGAGAGAGAGCAGAGACACAGACTTCACTCAGCTTTCTCTTGAAAGATCTAATAGAAATAAAGCTAAAGTTCAGTAATGCTATGCTATCTTATGGTCCATTTAAAAACACATTCTGCTGAATCCACATCCAATACAAGAAAATCACCCTTATCGTACCCATGGATTTGATTTGTTTGCGTCTGTATATGTTTTTCTTATAGAACCATCTTTATCTGCCATTATCTTAACATATGTTTTTCAATATTCTGAAGCATAAATCTCAACTTCTAAAGCACTTACATCAACTAAATTTTCCATAGTCAACCTTTAACTCAACTTCATCCAACATTAAAATTTTAGTTTTTTAAGGAAATGCAAATTTATGCATAATTAGTAAAAACAATTTAGACAAATTAGAATTTTTATTTTCTGAAATATTTCTGAAAACATTTTAATTACAAAACAAAATTACACCTTGGGTTGACTATTGACAATCCGGTGTCACGCTGGAATGTCCTAAATGTACAGTGACTGTTGGTGAGTGTGAATGAGCGCCATGCTGCTGTAGAACTGACCGGCCTGCGCTTGTACAGGAGGAAGGCAAAGTGCAGTAAGTTGACCACCAGAAACACCACGTTCCAAACCATGACATCCAGGTTGCACCGGTACAGAGCCGCCCACAAGATGAACAGAGCACATCCTGTCAGGGAGGACAGACACAACACAAGGTGCATTTAGGAGAAGATAGTCTGCAGTGCACACTGCAAAGTAAAGGTATAGTTGAGTATTTTCTGAAGTGGGTTTGGTAAATGGACAGTAGCTGCCATGCAAGGCGCCCTCTGAACCATCGGGAGCAATTTTGGGTTCACTGTCTTGCCCAGGGACACTTCGACATGTGACGGGTAGGCGGGGGATAGAACCTCCGACCCTGCACTCCAAAGGCGACCTCCCTACCCACTTCACCACTGCCTGTTGTACGAGGTACTAAGGCATAGTTAATGTGTTACTCTATAGAGATGGCAACCAGCGCAGTCACTGTATGGAGTTTGCGGGAGATGTAGCTGTAGCATAAGTCAGCCTTGTACTGTAGCGGACAGGACCAGTAATAAGACACTTTTCCTTCACATACGTAAATCTTAACCTTTGTATTGGGAGCCCGGAGGACACAACGTCCATGATTTACAAAAACTATTTGAAATGTAGACTCATCAGACCACAGCACACTGTTCCACTTTGCGTCAGTCCATCTCAGATGAGCCCAGGCCCAGAGAAGTCTGCAGCATTAGTGGATGTTGTTGATATATGGCTTTCACTTTGCATGGTAGAGTCTTATCTTACATTTGTGGATGTAGTGACAAACTGTGTTCACCGACAATGGTTTTCTGAAGTGTTCCATGGCCTATGTAGTAATATCCTTTATAAAATCATGTCATTTTTTATGTACCAACTTTTTCAGAATTGGGGTTGTAAAACCGAAATATCTGTTCAACTGTACACTAACCTCAGATTTTTCTATTGGAGAAAAACGCATTTTTAATCTGGCCCCCTCTGCAACAGTAGAAGGCTGACTTCTGCTATTGGGACATCTTCCCTAAGCTCTCTATAAGGTAACACACTAACTATGCCTAAATTACCCCATACAACCCCACTTCGAAAATACTGAACGATCCCTTTAACACTAGATTCAATGTCTACATTTAGAATGGTTTCCATCAGTACTGAAGTACTGTGGTTGTAATTTCCAGCAAATATGTTAGTGTTCTGTACTCATACCGGTAATATAGAGCACACAACTAAAACATCCAGTGAAGCCTGGAACATTGGCATGCAATGCAATTCAATAACATTAATTAATATGTATAGCCTAGGATCTTATAAGTAACAAGATAATTTTTTTTCTCATATAGTTGTAACTTTAGATGACAATGTGTAAAGGATTGATAAGAATCATCCAGATGTATTCTTTTTGACATACAAAGGATCTTATTTTCCGTTGCTCCAAATGTTGATTGTTGTGGAGCAGTAGAACATTTTCCACATTGTGAACAATACACTTTTCATGACCTTAGCCTTCATTTTCTATTTATCAATATAATTCTGACTCATCTAGTCTAAAAAAAGCCAAGATTTTTTAAAGTGTCCTTCCATGGAATAGCTACTGTTATTTTTGTACTGACTGTTAGTTTACACTTCCTTTTCCCCCTCCCTCTGTTTCTTCTTCTCAGTAAAGCACTGTGAGACTAGCTTGAGGGGACAATATAAATAAATGAACTGTCGGAACAGAACCGCGTTACCCATAAATCCCGCTACTTCCTGTCTCCACTCTCTGTCCAAGCCCCAAGATAAACATGTTGGAAGAAGCGCTTTTTCCATCTGCTATTCTCTCCTCCCTTCATCTGCCATTGTGTCAGAGCCTTTTAAGGCCTCGGCTCTGTTGAAGAGTTCCCCAACCCTAAAGCCTTTGTTCAGGACAGCTGTTAAAGGTGAAGTAAGCCATTTATTTATGTTAATATAAGTGTTAAATCGCTCTTTATTCATACAGTGATCACTTATATAGTGTGCACATTTCATAAAGCCGATCTTTCAGTCACTCTCTCTGTATATAATCGTCAAATAAACTTTTCGGGGATCCCGAAACTGATAACCAATCAGAAGAGAGAACCCTACAAACCGGCACCCGTCTCACTGCCGGTGCACGTGCAGAGCGACAGATGGGTGGGTTTTTATCATGTTTTATCACACTTATGGATCTGAGATGATGCTAGATAACTCACTGCTTGAAGACCGCAGTGCATTAATGTGGTGACGAGGGAGAGGACTGCTAACTGCAGTCACTGACAGGAAGTTAGCTAGTTAGCAGTATATTTACATTTGAATGTCCATGCTGCACATCATTTTAATGTTAGACATAACGTATTTTTTAAATTATATTAGACTTTATTCTATTACATGTACAGTCTCCTATTTCACTAAAGTTATTATCTCTTTGATTCTTTATTTCTATGTACAGTATTTTCTATTCCGTCTACATTAAATTGACATGTATTTTGCATTCTACTTTACATTTATATGGTGCACCTTATCTGCACTGTGTCCTTGCACTACTGTTGTGTTTATTTGTGTCTCAGGTGTTGATCTCTTCACTTGTGTGTGTTTCATTTATACATGTTCTTCTTTCATATTGCATTGTTGAGAGGAACCACAGGCCTAACAATTCCATTGCCAATGACTGCTGCTGTAATGGTTGTGCATGTGACAAAATAAAAGCCGTCTTGAATCTTATCATCAGCCATAGGAATGCGTGTAGCAGGGGTCCGCTGTGTTCATACCTGTCATCACTAGCAGGCGCAGTAGGATCATGTGCAGGCCCAGGGTGGTGGGGATGGCCAGGCCCAGCAGCAGGGCCAGGTTGCCCACATGGAAGAGGAGGTGGTGGGTCTGGTCCCACTCAGTGCACCCTGTCACGTTGCCCTCCAGAGGGGTGGGAGAGGGCAGGGAGGGCAGAGGGCTGAAGAGGAACGAGGCCAGCTCCGGGCTGGAAGACATCCCTGCTGCAAGCACAAGACCTGAATACATTCATATCACTCATCAAATCACTCCTCTTCACAATAGCCTTCAGCCAATGATAATATAAAAAAATGTGACATATTAACATAACATATTTACATTACATATTTATTTTACATATCGTTAGCCTCATAGCATAACTGCCTAAATCATATTTACTCTACTCTACTTTTACTCTACATCTACTCTATTCTACATCTACTCTACTCTATATCAGCTCTACGGCGGGTAGGGCAGTCGGCCACTGGAGTGCAGGGTCGGTGGTTCGATCCCCTGCCTCCCCGCTACATGTCAAAGTGTCCTTGAACCCTGAATTGCTCCCAATGGTTACCTTGCACCCTGCTGCTATCGGTGTATGTGTGTGTGATTGGGTGAATGTGTACAAAACAATGTAAAGTGCTTTCAGTCTGTGAAACACCAGGGAAAAGTGCTATATAAGTGGAGTACATTTACCATAATTTTTATTTATTCTGTCAGTGTGTAGCGTTATTAAAAACTGTGTGTTTGTTGACCTAAGTTGGTTGATGTGTGTTTTACTGCATGCTACTGCACAGCTCAGAAAGGGATTGCTAAACTACAGGAACCTCTAAATGAATTACACCAAAACAATACAACCTAAATTCACCCACTTAGAAAGTGCTTTTAAAAAACAAGCGTTCAGAGTGAATCGCTGAATGCACCTTTAATATGTCATTAACATACAGTACATCATAATTATTTATTCTGCTATGTCTGTACATGTATGTATTGTTACCAACATATGATGATCGTGTATAGTTTTATAACTAACAACAAGCTTTAGGTGCAATCCCCTCTGAGTGCCAATATTTATTACAACTGAGTATTAGTTTAACTACTTTTTCTGTATTTGATGAATTAATTGTGTTGTGTTAAATTTTATACAAAACATGTCTCCATAACATAAACATAATAATCCTTCAACTTACACATGCTATACATTCAACATGTATTTTATAATGATTATAGGCCTAACTATAACTTTACCATGTGCAGTCTTTTGCTTCATTATAAGTCATCCTGCAAAACCTTAGGAACAGATATATCGCTGGGACTCCCTTTAGAAAACAGCAGATGAGCATTTAATATCCAGGGATTCACATTAAACACATGACTGCTGACTAATAATTTGACACAGAATAGCACATTGACCATATGGGATCCAGCCATGTACTAGTTTTACACCCAGGTGTGTTTGTTTGTTAGGGATACACTTACTCACATTTACTCACACTCCTGAAATATGATCTTCTTCTGACCCCAAACATTAGAGCCAACCAGCAGCGGGAGTAATGCCTCGTTTCCACCGAGTAGAGCGGGTCGGATCGGAGCGGTTCGGTCCGGGTAGTTTGGCTTTTCATTTGCCAAAAGTTGGGTAGGGTACGGTTTAAGCGCACCTAACCGCTCTGAGCCGCTCCCGATCTCAGTACTCCTCCGTAGGGGTACTAGCGGCCTGAAAGCGGGCCGAAACGGCGGAGCCGTCATTTGATTGGTCGAAATAATCATTTCCACCATGTGTAGTCATCTCGGCAAGAGTGAAGAGAGTCTTGTGTATTGGCGAAAATGTGAGCACAGCACTGTTTATTGTGTGGTGTTTTTCCTCGTCAATAAATTAATCAGTTGGTTACACTGTGTCCCACTGCGTAGCTGCCGCAGCCAGCACTGTTCGCTCACTGAGTTGCACCGAGCCGTCTCTGTGTGTTTACGCCATAGCCTAGATAGTAGTAAATACACGCTCACAACAACACTGGGGGAATAAATAAAAAAGCGGCTGGTTTGACCGAGCAAAAAACCTGCGACAGTGGAAAATCCCGCCTGGCTTTATTGTTGTGGGGTGTTTATTGTTTCCTCGTCATTAAATGAATCAGTTGGCTACACTGTGTCCCACTGCTACGATGTCACGAAGCTGCCGCGCTGTTCGCTCACTGTCTCTATCAGTTGCACCGAGCCATCTCTGTGCTCTCAACAACACGGGGGAATAAATAAAGAAGCGGCTGGTTTGACCATGCAAAAACAAGACCGCTGGCTTGACCACAGTTGTTCCACAGTCCGGATAGTTTGACCCACATTCTGGCGGCGGCTATCGCAGTCCAGCCTAAACCCCGCCCCAACAGTAAGGGTAGGGTCATAAACCCCGCCCTACCAGTAAGGGTAGGGTCGACGGTGGAAACAACACAGAGATTCTTAAAAGTGAGCTGACCCGCTCTGAGCCGCTCCGACCCGACCCGCTCTACTCGGTGGAAACGAGGCATTATATTCACATCCATTCAAATATGCTCAACGTGTTGGTCAGAACACCAAAGAATAAGCTAAAGGGACTGAAAAGATGTGTAGGACAGAGGGGACTGCAGGACTGCTGAGAAGCCCCTTCAGTTAAAAGATCGATTGGTAACACTTTACAATAAGGGGCATTAATTCAATGTTAGTTAATGCTTAATTGAGGCTTAATAAGCATTTACTAAGCATTACCTTACCTGTTAATAAATGCTTAGTCAATGCTTAATAAACATAAACTAAGCACTAACTAACTGCTATGCTTAGTTTATGCTTAACCAAGCATTAGTTCATTAAGCATTGGCTAACTGTTAATAATAGCATTGACACTTACTTAATGCTTAATAGGTGTTTACTATGCATTAACTAACCATACATAGCATTAACTTAGCATTAACTAACAGTTCATTAATGTACCTTACTGTAAAGTGTTACCGATCGATTTTACTGTTTGTTAGTTTGAGCTTACTGTACACACACATGAAACATGTCACATGTTCCCCTAGAGCATTAACCTTTTTTCCAAAACAGATCTGGAAGAAGCTACTACCTGCCTTATGCTTTTTCCCCCCTTTTTTTGTATAAGACATTCATTCTTGCAGTTTTTAGCTTGAGGAGTAGCATAACCAAATACAAACAATTTGTGAGAAAAAAAACCTGCATAAACACTATTTGTATTTGTTGATCTGTTAAACATCCGTCTCATAGGCCTATACGTTGTATTAAATATATTTTTTAAATACTACAAAGGACAATTCATGTGGATATCCTGTGATAATCTCAAAACATACACATTTGATATAAGTAGCCTATCCTACATTTCCTCGCAAAAATAAAAGCCTATTTAGATTGATATCTAAAATCTAGGCTATACGTTCCAACCACGACCTTCCGCTGTTAAGGGTCTCAGCTGCTGTGTTTCTTTTTTCTCTGTCCACTGGCTGATGTGCACTGGGACAACTCCAGTGTATAAATAGATGTGTGGGAGATACACACACACGCAGCTTCCTCACACGGGAATCTCTCTCAGACGCAACTTTGCAACAACCGCTCAAAGTACCGAGTGGGATACAACGCGCCGTTACTCACCGAATCAGAGGCAGCAGAGGCGGGCGTTGGAATGCGGGTGTGAAGAGTAAAAGATCCAGGAATGATGATGTTTAATGAAAGACTAGAGAGAGACACTGCTGCTGGTGACTGCAGGCTGCTGGACCCTCAGACCGAAGGGAGGGGGGGGGGGGCTGCACAGTGTGCGTCTCACATTCCACACAGCTGACAGACAGGCACACGGACTAAAATGGGCAAAGAAGGCGTGAGAGCAGTACAAAGCTGCAGTGAGCAAGAGATCCGCCAGGGGGAGACAAAGCGCAGAGTGAACGGGTTATAATTATGTCACAGAGCCGTTGTCGATGATGACTTCTCTGTCTGCCTCCTTCCAAATACTTTAAGAATCTTCATAATACATCCACCGCTTTAGCTTAAATTACTGACTACAAGAAATAACAAGTATTTGATATTTGTCAATGAACAATTTCACTTTTTGCACATCCCCTCCCCACACCCCACATGCAATTCCTCAGAGGGTGTCCTTGCAGAAGACAGCTGAGTGGAACAAAAATATGTTGTTCTGATACTGTATATATTTGATTATCATCATCATCTTTAATCCAGAGTCGGGTTGTGAGGGCAGCAGCTCCAGCAGCAGCTCCAGCAGAGGACCCCAAACTTCTCTTTCCCGGGCCACATCAACCAGCTCTGACTGGGGGATCCCGAGGCGTTCCCAGGCCAGTGTGGAGATATAAACTCCCCACCTAGTCCTGGGTCTTCCCAGAGGCCTCCTTCCAGCTGGGCGCTCCTGAAACACCTCGCCCAGGCAGTGGCGTGGCGTGGGGATTTTTTTTGAGGAAGCCAAGTGAGACAACACCTTTAATCTACATGTTTATTGGAAGGTGGGGACAGAAAAGAGTAGTTTACGTCGCAGCTTGTATTTAATGTAACTACAAGAGCTATTATAGCGCCTGGTCACTTTACCAGGGGCCTATTGCATAAAAGTGGAATAAAGACATCCAGGATGATTGATAAAGCCAGCCTTGACAAAGTCTAGCCTGGGCACTTTGGATTAGTCAGTTGCATAAACGCCAATCCAGGATGTAAAGGAGCCGCTTTGTCAAGCCAGGTGTAAGTCATTCTGTTAAGTGCCAGCCCACAGCTTTCAGAAGTAGACCCAGAGATCGAACACAGATTTACTGATGTAAAAATGTAAAAGACGGCCCATTTTCCCACAATGCCTTGCTAGTTTAAACCGTAAGTCAGGGGGCAGTTCATTTTATACAGGGGATGTCATCTCTGCCAACTAATCTTGATGTCCCTGCATTGTTTTATGATAAAATAGTTGACATTGAGCAGTCTGCAGGTACATTTAAAAAATAGAATATCATGGAAAGTCCATTCAAAAAGTGAAACTTTCATTACACAAAGTGAAATATGTCAGGCCTTCTTTTTGGATGGTAAATGGACTTGACTTAGCCTATATAGCGCTTTTCTAGCCGATTTTCTAGCCGATTTTCTCAGCCCCAAAGCGCTTTACATATCTTACCACATTCACCCATTCATACACACACTCATACACCGATGGCAGTAGCTGCCATGCAAGGCGCTCTCTGAACCATCGGGAGCAATTTGGGGTTCAGTGTCTTGCCCAGGGACACTTCGACATGTGGCGGGTAGGCGGGGAATCGAACCTCCAACCCTGCACTCCAGAGGCAATCTTCCTACCCACTTCGCCACTGCCGCCCTGGATGATTGATTGATCATGGAATAAAAAATCCAGTATCTCAAAATATTAGAATATTGCATACAACCAATCAGAAATGTCGACCTTCTGAAAAGTATGTTTATTCTAAATTCATTTCACTTAATGTGTAATGAATCTAGAACATATTTAAGTTTCACTTTTTGAATTAAATTACAGAAAAAAGGAAACTTTCATAGATATTTAATTTTGTTTTAGATGCACCTCGATATAGTTATAAGTACAAAGTGAATTTATTTGACCCACATTTGCAACGTCATCTACCATCGATAATCAATTGTATAAATATAGCCTGCAATATGAACAGACTATCACATAATTTATATAATTTCATCTTAATGTAATTATAATTAAGTTAATTATAAATGGTTCAGGTTAAATAATAAAAAAGAAGAACTATTTAACTAAATGACAATGCAGTCTTTTATATGGTACTTTAAAACAGGTTATTGAAACTTAAGCATTACACAGAAGATCATGGAATAACTGTTAAACACCTTCAGCTGACAGCTGACTGAGCCAGTCAGGCAACAGAATAAGTTTATCCTTTACGTTTAGCCTGGTCGGGACCAGGCTAAACGTAAAGGATGAATCTCCAGGGTAACTTATGTCCCTCCGCTTTTATGCAACCGGATCGTGGCTAACGCAAGCCAGGATAACCGAAAAATCCTAGGTTAATCCCTTATCCTAGTTTTATGCAATAGGCCCCAGGACTTACACACGCCTGTACTCTGTCCGACACCGCTCGTTCGCTCTCTCTCTCTCTCTTACTCACTCACTCTCTCACTCACTCACACACACCTCCTTATCGTCTTATTAAATTATACATTTTATTATAAATGCACCCCCCACCCCGACCGGAATGCACCACTAGCCGCTTAATGCCCAATGCAGATTCGAATTCATTCACAATATAATTAGGGGACGTTTTAGGCTATTTTAAGTTTCACGTTCACGTGAGACACGACTCACACAATCAGTTGTAGGTGCTTGACATACACACATACTTTCTATACATCCTTTTCGTTTAAGAACTAGGCCAAATATTCATTACAACACTATAGCCTACTTTACACAGAACTTCAGTGGATATACAGTGCCTACCAATGCAACTTAATCCAGGCAATCAAGCCACAATTAGCAATACAATAACACAAAACACAACACACATAGCTACACAGACAGTTAAGGGAACAGTTAAGCCGCGCCGGGAGAAGGTGTGTATTTTACTCACTATTTGTAGAGGAAGGCCATTAGCTGAAGTTTGCCGCTACCAGCTAGCCACTCGGTGCAGACATAGTTCTCCTCACGGAAAGTGCGATAAACTTTCTCTCTCCACACGCATTGGCCTGCCGTCAGATTTGATTTTTAATGGCTTCTCAATTCGCAGTTTGGTAAAATAATTTGTTACTAAATACTCAAAATCTCCACCCTCCATAACTGTTCTTGCTAATATGATAACAATGCAAACATGCTAATCTCCCGCTATTGTTATTGTTGTTAAATTTCAGTGACGTTGATAATGATGCTTTGATTTGATTGGTGTGAAGCCAAAGTCCGAGTGGCTTCCCTTGGCACCCTCGTGATCTTTTTCTTTTTTTCACCAAGGGAAGCCAGCTCGGCCTGGCTTCCTCGCAGACATACAGTGTGCAGTGTCGTGTTTCGCCGCGTATTCAGAATCTAAATGTAAAGGGGCGCTGTTTCGCGCATTGTGAAATGCTCAACGAGAGGAGAGAAATGGGGAAGAAATGACAGCAACACAGCACCAAAGATTACCGAAACTGTTAATATAAATGTTTTTATTGGATGACAACTACAGCCTAAAAAACAGGGAAGCCTGGCTTCCCTTGGCCTCCGGGAGAAAACGCCACTGCGCCCAGGGGACATCCTTACCAGATGCCCCAACCACCTCAACTGGCTCCCTTTGACGCAAAGGAGTAGCGGCTCTGCCCCGAGTTCCTCACGAATGACTGAGCTTCTCACCCTATCTCTAAGGGAGACGCCAGCCACCCTCCTGAGAAAGCCCATTTCGGCCGCTTGTACCCGCGATCTATTTGACAATGTAAAATACGAAATCGTTTTAAATTAGTATTTTAATGTTTATGTAGCCTATAATATATGCCTACATTATTTTAATACATTAGTGTATAGCCTATATTGAAAAGTATTGTAGCCTATTATTTCAACAGACCTAGTGTTTAAGGATTTGAGGAATTAGTAGGAATTAGTCGGAGAGACTGTGGCTCAGGTGGTTAAGCGGGTTGGCCAACGATCCAAGGATTGGCGGTTCGATCCCCGCCTGGCCACCTGTGTCATGGTTGTTGTGTCCTTGGGCAAGACACTTCACCCACCTTCACCGTGCCGTTGGCGCTGAATGGCAGCCACGCTTCCGTCAGTCTGCCCCAGGGCAGCTGTGGCTACTCTCGTAGTTTACCACCACCGGTATGTGTGTGAACGAATTGAACCTGGAACCCTGTAAAGCGCTTTGAGTCACAGAGAAATAAAGGGCTATATAAATCCAATCTATTATTATTAGTAAAGTAAATGAGCCTTAGTTAAGATTGCTGCATGTATCATATAATTTACATAGTTGTTAAAGGGTGTGACGCAACACAGGAAAGTGACGACGTGTTCTAAATAAGTAAATAAAGCATCATTTATTTGTAAAGTACATCATAGACACAATCAGCTTATTAACGTCTATGTTTCACGTTACATTCACTTTACACTCACTGACTTAATCTGTCAATATACACAATAAATATGGATCTGACATTTGCAGCTACCTGACTCTTTCACTTTAAACATCTATTATGTAGCCTACATTACATCCAAGTGAGTAGCTTTTGATTGGAGCATAACTTAATGCCTTTTTTCATGAATACAATTGACAAGTATAGCTGCTTTGGGCCTTTTTTAATGTCTTTTTAACAGCACAAGTTTAAATGTCATGAAAAAATTATGTCCATGCACTAACACAAACACTCCTGAGTTCCATCGACTGCTTGTATGTGGCTGTAGCCTGCAGAGTCTCGCCTTAATGGAATAGTTTGTTTGGAAAATGTTTGTAATCCTCTTGCTATGATGGGTGACACATTTATTGTCAAACCGCTGGCCACAGTAACTGTGCACCATGAATGTATTAAGACCAGGCCATTGCTTAAATAAGACATTGTTTCTTAACAATTTTTGCCTGTTTAAATAAAGGTTGATGATGATGATAAACAGACACTGCTTTCTAACATGGCATTCTGTAGCCTAGTTGAATAGCCCTGCGTTCCAAATCACATACTCTTTCTTTTTATTTCACTACATACTAAAGTACAGAAGAGTTTAAGGGCCACAGGAGAGAAAAAAAATCAGATAAGGAAGTTTATTTTTTCATTATGTCGAGAAATGTCAAGAATATGGACGAATACTCCAAAATGCTATTGGAGTTAGTGGGGTATTTATGTATTCTCAGCATACTACAATTGACGTGCGTGTATTGGGACATCCTAAATCTCCTGGCATACTAAATAGTAGGAAAGTATGGGTATTGGTACTCAGGGTAAGTTTCTCACAGGACACATATGTGATGAGATCTTTAGGCTTCATTTCATCTTCCACTAGATGGGATTACTTCTATCAGGGTCTTGGTGATGCTCCGACAAAATGTATTCATTGTTTTTCTGCCAGTGTTCTTCACATGTCCGGCAATGAGATCGGGTTTGGTGTGCACACGGTCCGGGTCTGGCTTTTGACAGTGAGTTTGCAAGGTTTGTATTATTGTGCCTATTACAAACACCAACTAACTGAGCTCACAAACCACGTATACACTGCACATAATCAATGAGTGGGTGAATAAACTGTGGTATGTTGGGGGGGGGGGGGGGGGGGGGGGGGTTTCAGCAACTCCACTTAAAAGTTCCAAGACACTATTCCCTTCTCTTTAAAAATACAAACAGAAAATTACAATTTGAATTGTCCACAAAATGTTTAACTCTTTCATTACACTTGCTTACCCTATATGGAAAAGACCATTACCACACTTTGCCCCACATAATTGACACAATATTTCTATATAATTGAGATTATTAGTACCATAAATGAATTATCTAATGTTTGAGGGGGGTCCTAAACACAGAAAGTACATAACACAAAATACATATTCCTACATGCAGTGAGCCAGTCCAATGCAGCAGTGTGCTTGTGTACGTGCGTGCGTGTGTGTGCGTGTGTGTGTGTGTGTGTGTGTGTGTGTGTGTGTGTGTCTGCTGGGGACAGTGTTTGAGTTCAGGCAGTCCTTCCACGCTGCATGGGCACTTGCAGGAAGGCATCTGCCTTTTCTAATTCTGTCCCTGGCATGTGAGCACAGCTCGGTAAGCGGAGATCATAGCGGTGTCCTGACTGGTCGAAAGCCTCCGTGTTCAGGGAATACAACTTGTCTGCTATGTCGTTGCGCACCACCAGGGCAAAGATCTTGGCTATGTAGCGATGCTTAGCAAACAGCAGGTAGAGCTTCTTCCTCCTCCACGCCACGTAGCGGCAGGAGTTATCAGCACGCAGAGACACCTGGAGAGAATAGAACAAAGATCTTATAAGGACAGAGGTGATGCTTAAAGGGGCTACGAGGAACTTTTAAATATTTCTGAAACAGTCTCATTTTCCCTCTGATGATCATAAATAACATGTATCAGCAAACGAGACCATAAGAGCAAAGAATTCTATTTCTATATAGTTTTCTTAATGCCTTTGTCATGGGTCCGTCACCCAGGAACAACAGCTGGCGTAGTAAAAACACTACCGCTTTTGTCCACAACACAAACTGAAAGTTCCTCAGAGCATCTTTAAAGAATCCTTCACAAATATCTACAAAGTCCTTCGAACTATATCATTTGGGGAGTATAGTTTCATGATAGTAAGTATTTGAAAAGAGTGAGGCATATGTATCAATCCAAATTAAAGGTATTGTCAATAAATGTAGCTAAACTTTTGAACCAATCACGGTAGTTTTCTGCCCGAATGTCTATACAAACAATGAGATTTGCCATGGAGACGTTTTGATACGGCCACGCCCACACAGTCCTGACAACACCGACCTTTGAGATCCTCTTTTGATATCACTATGTTAGACCAGGACATGTCAGTTAAAGGATAATTCCAGTTTATTAGCCCTACATCTGATGTTGAATCTTGTATTAGTAATTAATCATAAATGCGCTTTAAGCCTCAGAGCAGTACAGTTGGGTTTGGCACAGTATGGTTTGGTACCGAATGGTAACCCTTAGATCTGGGCTGGCGTTTCCACTGTTGAAAGAGGAGATTACACCTGGTGGGTGTGATGTTTGTCCTCCTAATCCCATTCATACAGAAATGACTATTCTGTCCCCTTCCTAACTTTTGACTGGTGCCATTTGTACGGTGTATAGGGGAGAGTGGCCTAAATTGTGCAACTTTTTACTCAAAATGATTTTAAAGTGAGGCCTTGACAGTTATGTCTCCAACTCAAATATGTACATATATTTCAGGATGTTGTGCATCCCTGGTAGGGTTGCAAAGGGGTGGAAAGTTTCCGGTAAATTACCGGAAAGTTTCCGGAAACTTTCCACGGGAACTTTCGCTCGGGAATTTTGGGAATATTCAAAATTGGAAATTATAGGAATTAACTAAATGTCTGTAATTTAAATTATTATTTTTTCCACATCCAAACATAAATCTAAACATTTAAACACTATGTTTGGTCATAGGCAGACATCCATGCAAAATAATACAATTAAAAAACATTACATTTGAACAGATTTATTTGTAAGAAGAACTTTATCAAGTTTTGATTATTTTATGAACAATCAATAATTTCACTGAACAACAAAAAGATGAATGTTGAGTTAAATATTAGTCATCTGTCTGAACCCAACCATTCAATGAATAAAGTCAAATGCCCCCCATGTGATGGAGGAATGCACAGGGCATGTAGGGGGCATGGCCTCAGTATCCCTGCAGTAGGATGTGTGCTAAGTGCAAGTTGCCAAGTGTACTTGCATAAAATCTGGTTGTTTTAGTCAAGATTATGCTAAAATACATTGTCCCCAACTATATGTAAAATCACAGTTTAAGCCTCTGTAAGCCTGGTCTAGTAAAAATCAATATATGATATCAAGTTGGGTGTCTCAATAAACTAAAAAAAAAAATCTGATTTGAAATTAAATATTCATAAATATATTAAAACTTAGTTGAAAAAACTGCTTTTTACAGTCTAGAACGTTTGCCTGGACTGAAATAACATAGTTGGGAGAATTTAGTGCATTTGGGTGGCTTTAAATTTAGTAAATTCCCGTTTATTTCCCGTTAATTCCCAAAATTCCCGTTAATTCCATAAATTCCCGTTAATTCCCATGGAAAGTTTCCAACTTTGAAAATTCCCGGAATTTTGCAACCCTAATCCCTGGCAATAAAAACTTTGGATCTGGAATAAACTGTTTAAGAAATATAGCTTTCGGAAAAAAAGTTGTCTTGTCGCAAAAATCACCCCACAGCGTGGGGTGATTTGTGCATTTGGAGAAAATAAGATGGGTGAATTGTGCCAATTTATATATATCTCAAAAACTGTAATGCAAGACAAATCCATTAGACAATCACTTATTTAAGGTGTATTTAAAGTAAATAAAGTAAATAGTTGACAAAGATTGAAGGTACATTTTCTTAAACAAGGCCTAGCAGATCTAGGTGGTTTTGCCTGCAAAGCTCACAATGACAAAGTCACCATCATCATCTTTCTGGCCATCTGAACTCTCATCAGTGGTGTCGTTAAGTGGAATTGAGATGTCACTCTCTTCTGAGCTACTGTAGACAATCACTTTCTTTTGGTGACCAGCGTATACAGCCATGCCACTGGCACAACTCTCAGAAATGTACTTTGCACTAGTTGCTCCGTGCTTGTGGAACCAACTGCCACTTGACAAATGTGATTCCCCTACATTTCTGCCTTTAAATCAAGGCTCAAAACCCATATGTACACCCTGGTGTTTCCTCCCATTAACTATCTTACCTCTGCACTACTATCTGTGTTTATGTGGATGTATGGGCTTTACGTCTTTTATTTTGGTTATTGTTATTTTACCTTCATTGTTTACCTACTGAATGCACTATGTACAGCACTTTGGACAGTGCAAACTGTCATAAATGTGCTTTTCTAAATACATTTTACTTACTTACTTACTTATAACTCACCTAGGCCCTTTGGCACAAATCACCCCATCCCCAGAATTTTGGATAATAGGCATGATGCAGCAATTTAGGGCTGACATCGTGCTAACTATATAGACTCTAAGTGTAGCATACCAAAGCACTAAAACATGTGTCAAATGTTTTCAAACGTGTCTATAATTGTTCAGACACAATAATCAAAAAACCTTGATCATGGAAATTTTACTTTGAAAGGCAAAACACAGTTTATTGAGCTTAAATGTGCTTATATCTTATTCCTTGTGTCTCCCTTCTTTACAGGATGAGTCAAATGGATGGCTCTTCTTAAATATGTGGTCACATTTCCAATTTCTTCCACGGTTTTCTAGAAACAAGGGGTTTTGCAACTTCCAAAATGCAAAACTTAGGCTACTCTCCCCTATAATATATAATAATATGGGATAATGCTAAATGAACTACTGTAATGTTTGTGGCGACTTTTTATTAGATAGGCTTATGTGAGCACACAGTTAGGTTGGTGGAAATCACGTTAGTACAGATGGAATAGCTGTTACAATACACCATGTACAAAAGCAGTGCAAACATATAGGACATAAGTAAAAATTAAATAAAACAGTAATGTAACGTCAAATTTGCCGAAATAAGAGATTTGTGAGGTCCATGTCTTTCTATAAGCACAAAAAAAAGTTTTAGTTGATAGATTTCATTATTGGTTTTGGGTCTCTTCTTGGTATATTTCTGACATCAATAATACTATGCCTTTTCCTTTAAAGCGACTCTTACCTTTGTTGCATTTTTACACTTTTTTTGGATTAGGTTAAAATGGTATTAATAAGGTAATTACACTCTAAAATATAATACAGACCCACCAGGAGTGAAAACAAACAATGATTTCAATCTCATAATATTATGAAAAATATATATAAAATTCAACCAATCAAATCGTTCGGACTGAACGATTTGATTGGCCGACAGACCTGTCTGTTTGTGGTCTGCTTCTGTATTGCGCATTCTCAACTAGAGGGTTTGTTTTGATTCCACGGCAGACAGTAGCGAGTAGCGACCATTGTAGAAAAGGCCCCGACGTTCATAAGTTACAGTGTTGTTATTTCTTACAGTGTGTTAAAATGTGTTTTGTTCAGTGTGGATAGCTGTCAGTTAGGGCCGTGACGTCAGTCGGCCAGAGAGCCTGTTTAGTTTCCTTTCTCTTCTCCCTCGGTCAGATGTGTGAGCGTTGCCGCAGAAAGCGATCATCCCACATGGAAACGTGTTTATCTGAGTTTAAATGTGAATCACCCGTGTGTGAGTATGTACATGTAGTCCCGATCGCTGTCATAATATAGTTTGCATGTTATTAACGGCTGCGATTCGCGGGTCGCAACAGCTGTTGTAACGTCTCCTCACGAGCGGAGTTTAAACCTTTGTTCTTTTCCCGCGATCTATATGCGACTGTGCCTGCGAAAGAAGGAAAATAAAGAGCGGATAAAACCCTACTCCTCCTCTCCTAGTCTCATGCTTATAGTCTGACGCCTTTGGCCATAAGTGGTGTTCTGGCCGACAACTCTGAAGTGAAACCAGTGATACAAGCATGGAATGAGGGTGTGGGGGCATTGGAGGGAGGCGGGATGTTATGATAGTGCTGTAATTCTCAATTGCAGGATCGGTAAGAGTCCCTTTAACTGCTACTTCCTTATAAAACATGCTTGATGAGGTCATTCAGATGTATCGACCCAGAAAAAGTAGGTTAAAGACAGTAGGCTTGACCTGAATACAGCACACATCCCTACGTTATTGCCTGATTATCTGCACATGCAAATGAGTGTAAAGGAACCTGGAATACACCCTCCTCTGACGGCCTGAGAGAGTCCCACTCCGGGGAATCCAGAAACTGGAAAGGGTAGATGAAATGCAGAAACTCTCCATTGACTGTCACACGTATTCTGTAGAAGAATGAATGAAAAAGTTTATATTAATGACCCACCTTTAAATGGGAAAAAAACAACATGACACAAATGGCAGGTCAAGTGATAGCGGACAAAGACAATTATACGCCTGTTACCGTAGAAACCAGGTGCTGACGTAATATGGTCGCTATCTTTAAAAACACAGTCTGGTAGCCAACCCTATATGATGCTATGCACGCCCAAAAGGAAGGCAGACATTTTTGAATTTATTGAAAATGTTAAGGAATTTTTACTTGAGCTGTATGCTAACACACTTCTCACAACAGGTCTATAAGATCCACCTCCAAACTTGGACAGGCAACTTAAAGACCTTCACCATTGTGATGTGCTTGAGGCAAGGCAGACCCATAACATGTTTCACTAGGAACAAGAAACTAACTTTCAACCAAGTAGCACCAGTCTTACATTTCCCCTATACACAGGTAGTAGGGGTGTCATCTTGACCAGTGTAAGTCGGAAATTGATCAAAATGACGTCAGAATCTCGACCTTCGGAAGTGGAAGGTGAAATCCTTCAATTTGCCCCCGAGTCACGTTCGGCAGGAGTAAAAAAAAAAAAAAAAATCAGGAGACACACACGACACGAACACACACACACACACACACACACATGTTAACGAGGTAATGAAACTGAGAAGAGCATATTTTGTCCAATGACCTCACGTTTCCCTACAGATGATTTATATTCATGATGTAAAACTGCATGTTAAAATGTATTGTGTTTAAGTTGGGGCAGTGCATGAGTCTAAATAAATACACCTTTCCTAGAAACATCAGATTGGTTGTAGCCACTCAGTGTGCTATCAAACAGGGCTCCAGCAGGGTAATGATAAGAAATAAAAATTCTTAATAGGAGGAGCACGCTACAGCTGAAGTTTTGCCAAAGTTACCATTTGAAGAACATGACTGTGAGAGTGTACTTTTACTTAGTATGTACGCAGATGGCACTGAAGACTTGGCTCTATTTCACATCATAGCAATCTGGTGCTTATTTAAACTTGCAGTAGGGAGATGAAGGAAGATAATTCTAGAAAGCCCTGTGCCCAACACAGTAAGTTACCAGCTGTTGCATCATCCATGCACAGGCTAAATGTAGGCTATGACTGATACTAATTCTAGCCCAGTAATGGGCTACATTATAGGGGCACAAACATAAACAAAGATATTGTGCCCCTCCCCCCTGACCCTTTACAAAATAGTTGTTGTTTATGCATTGTTATCACACTCTTTGGGTTAAAGTAAGTTTCAAAACCAAGCCCCAACCACAGCGAATTCTACTAGCATCCAATGCAAAAGTGAAAAGAAAATGCTGTTCACTGAGTGGCCAATAGGGGCATGTTTCAAAACAGAGCAATGTCTCATTGACTCCCATGTTAAATAGGCCGTTTTCACAGCATTATTAAACCTATTTAAGGCCTTGCCCAAAGAAACATTCTAGTCCGTATGGGGGGACACTCAGGGGGGTGAATCTTTTTGTACCATGCTAGTTTTTATTCTATTGGAGGTTAAAATGTATGAATAATTAGTGGCGCTTTCTCTTGAGTGACAGCTAGCCGCCCGCTGGCCCTCACTTCACCTCGGAGGTATACATCAGTTAGATGGGTGTATCTCCCTCCCCCCAACGTTATATCAATACACTTTTTTGGTAAGAGGAAATGAGTCGGAGTCAAAATCTGACAAGATGGCGACGCGCATAGGCCAGGACATTTGGATGCAGTTGGAATAACTGAGATCAGCCCGGATGCTACATCCATTTTATATACTGATCTATGATCAAAACCTTCATGGTATTTTTTATCACAAGGCCTATGTTGGTTGAAGGATTAAGTGCCAAACAAAAGTATATTCCGTACTGATACTTTGCCTGAAATTATTGTTTGGTTCTACAAATTGCAAATATTCTATTAAATGTAATTTTAACAATGTGCCAAGGGGTTGGTTGGATTGTTGGCACAAAGGCACAACAAAGTTATAATCTAATATCATCTTGTTTTACAAAACATTTGTGTTCAATGATACATAATCATTCGTGGAGGAGACCTTAACCTTTATTTTTCTGCTGGTTAGAATAATGTAAACTAAGTTGTTTCACAGAAATATAGCAGAGTTGAAAGTGTGCCAACTGACCCCGGTTTCCCCTACCTCAGTGTCCAGTGCATTAACTAATTAGAGAATAAATGTTTTGATCAAGCATCCAGCAGCTCAAACCTAAAATAACTTTGTTGAATTGGAATGCATTCTTTTTTAGTGCAAAAACATTAATTTCAAATAAAACTGAAAAATCCCAATTAGTGGGATTAGTGTTTTTAGTTGTAACGTATAACAAAATAAACCCACAAAAGTTAAAGGTGGAGTCGGCAGTTCTGGAGTTCTTGTTTGGCGAAAAAAAATAATTGGTAAAATAAGAGAATATCTCCTCACAATCCTTTTACCTGTAAGGCTACAGTGTGTGCTCTTAAACATATGTATGTAAACAAAGGGCATGCTATGTAAACAAAGGGCAAAGCATTTAAAATCGAATTTACCAGTGAATATGTTAATTGTGTTAGCCTATATGTATGCTACAACTTGAAAATGAGGCTCATTGTAAAATTTGGACATTCAATTCTTAGGATGGATTAAGCCTACTCATATCAGTGCCAATTGAAAGTAGGCTATCTGGCATGAAGTCATACTTTGTTAATGTTTGTTTAATTTTTTATTTCTAATTTCACAAAATACTGTTGAGTTGTGTTCATAGTGTGATGTAGGCTAGTGTTGACACTAGGATGGTTGTTGATGGAGTCACCTGCCAGACAGTAGCACAGACAGCTTGTCAATAGGGGTTTTCCCCTCCATGGCGAGAAAGTGGTCCTTCTCTAAGCTGTGGATTTCTCCGTCACAGCACGACACTATCTTCCCAAAATGCGAGAGCGACACCCCGAGATTCTTAAACAGGCAGCCGTAAAGCTCCTGGAACTCCTGCTCGAACGAGACGCTCCTCAGCCGGTAAGAGACGTGCAGCAGCTGGGCCAGACACACGGCGAACAGCGCCAAGCTCCAGAGGAAGGTGTCGGTGGTGCACGGGTCCGCCCAGGCCCAGAAGACGGAGCAGAAGAAGCCCAGCGTGAGGAAGGTGAACAGGTAGAGCAGCCCGTAGAAGCCGCTGCCGCCCATGAAGCCCAGGAAGAGGAAGATGTAGGCGAGGTGGAAGACGGAGCCCTCCGCGCCGTCCCTCCACGCCTCGCACAGCGGGTAGGTCGCCGCCGGAGGCTCCGCCGTGAAGTTCATGGCTTCGAAGTCCGGAGGCTCCATAATAGTCTGCTAAACGTCAATTCAACTACAGCAGACTTGTGACACAAAGTCAGCAAGCGTGTCTCAGAAGTTATGTGGCGCTCAGGAAAACACCGCAAACACACAGGCAACATGTAATGCAAGTGTTGCTGCTGTCACCTGTCTGTAGTCGACAGTGGCGTTCAAAGGGGGGAGGGGGGGGGGGGGGGGTACACACGACCAACCCTGCCCTTTTTCTAGGTGGAGTCAGCAATTCTGCAGAATGCTTGTTCTCAAATGAACTTTTTGTAAAAATCATCAATATCTCACAATCCTCTACCTGATTGTTTTTTTTAGTTTTTTTTAGCAATATCTTACTGACAGTCCCTAATATAAATATTCTACCCCCTGAAGATAAAGTATAGGCTACTTTGAGTCATGTTGTGAGTGAATGAAATACATAGAGTATTTAGGCTACTTCAAAACATTACTTTCATGAATCAGTCTGCAGGTGGCAGGTAGTGGACAGCGCCTGGTGCTGAAATAGCCCTGTGTGTAGTAAGTAGGCTTTACAAAATAATAAAATATTTACTTAATATAATATATATATAATATAATATGAAGTGATTTTAGCCTATTTGTACTGTATGGCTGTGGGCAACGGTGCAACTAGGTTGGATGAACACATTGTTTTTTCCATTCTTCATTGAATGTCCTATCTTCACTGTCAACTTTCCTCTTCAGATTTTTTGGATAGCGACATATTTCTGTGTTCGCGTAAATATGTGTTCAACTCAGCAAATGCAGTAGCACTGACAAAACACCAACAATCATAACAAATATTAACTTCCACCCATGGAATAAAATAGAAATAGAACATTTTCCCTCTTTCAATTTAAAGGAGAAGTAAGTGATATTTTTTTGTAAATATACTGTATGTGTTAAATCACTCTATATTCCTACAGCAATCACTTAGTATGTGCAGTTCATAACACAGGTCTCCCAGTCAATTAGCTTTGCAGTAATTAGCTGTGTCTCAATTAAGGGGCCGCATCCTTCTATGAAGGCAGAACTGAAGGCCGAACGAGCGTTGTGAAATGAGACGGTCTCCGCAGGTCTCCGTATACGAGCATTTCCGGTTTGCGTAACAAGCCGTTACCTTGCATGACGACTCGCCGCTCCTGTGCTGCCTAGCAAACCTGATTGCTGCCAACGGAGACAGCCTTGTCAACAGTGGCGTGCACAGGTAGACCCAAAGTGGTGCTGTATCAAGTGCCCTTTTGAAAAAAATAAAAGGCGCGCCCTGCCCCAACAGCGAGGTAACACATACATGAATGGAGTCAAGAGTGTATTGTTTGCCCCCTAAGCCTCAGTTGCCAAGCTATAACTTGCATTTATTTGTCTCTGTTTTAAAGCAGCCTCTATCATGCAGCGCCACACAGCTGAGCATAAATTAGCCGACTGTCCTGCTTAACAAGCTAGCCAAAAACAAAAATAGATATGATATGATGAACACAACTAATGTCGGCGGAGTTTGTCATTGGTACAGCATGTGAATCTATCAGTATGCTGAATATTTAGTGTTGTTTAGGTTTAATTTAGGCTATATAATTAACACATGCAGTAATTTATTTGCTAAATGACAAACAGGCAATTCCCAATTGCCTGCAGAAAAAGTAGCCTTGTGCCTTGTTGTAATGTAACCAAGCAGTCTTATTCATATGGTTGGTCTCTTTTTATTTACAAATTGCAGTATAATGCCTAGAAAGGAGCAGGCCCGGTTCTAGAAAGTCAGACTTGGGTGGGCCTGTAGAAATTTTGGGTGGGCACACTGGGCAGGGAGACCGAAGATGCGAGCGCGCGCAAAGCGAATATGCAAATAAACTTTGAGTGTTGCTGTGTGGGAAATTTGATTCTTGGATGTTTTTTTTCCAAAATGTTTATGAATAACATATAATATACATTATATACAACATAATGTTTATTTTTTTTTTAATCGCAGTATTAACTGTAGGCAGCCTGAGCTGATTGAAGAGAAAGCTTTGGGACTGGGCAACCTGGATGGTGGTAGTCCAGAGCTATATACTATACACACTATATAGATGTATAGTCTTTCCACTATTGCCTCCGATGTCCAGCTGGGTGAAAATAGTAGCCAGCCGAGGTCACGACCCTGCTAGGGGGGTCCGGGGGTATGACCCCAGAGGAGATTTTTTTTTTGCCTTTTTAAAGTGAAATGCATGAATCTGGTGCACTTTGAGAGGAAAATTAAGAGGCTAAATCTGAGGAATTTTGTGTGAACAAATAATTTGGAGACACTGGGTCGGATGAATTAGAAGCTATTGAAGAAAGACACATGGATTTTCCATAGAAATATAAATTTGAAATAAAATATTATGCAGGGTCCTCTGGGATGGGCTTGGTGCACTTTTTCTTTTACGGGACATATTTTTCTGTAATATAATGAATCAATTTAAATGCACTGAGAGGAACGAAGCAGAAGAACTCTGTTGTCCAGTTATCTTTTTTTCCACAGACGAGGCTGAAATAGGCTATAGACTACAGTATACACAGTGCATGGGCAACTGAGGGCAGCCCCATTTTCAAATATTTTTAAATAAACTCAATACACACTGTGCATGCCATGGACTTGAACGTGACGTGATCAGTTAACCTCGGATTACCTCCCAGATGAACTGATTCAATTATTAAGCTATTAACTATCTAGCAAAACATTGTATTACTTTTATTGTATGATAATTTACATTTACATAATATGATGTTGATATCAAACACACAAACTTAAAAAAAAAATTGGGGGGGGGCCCCCTGGCAGTCGGGACCCTACGTAACCGCTCATTCGCTTATGCCTCGGGCCAGCTCTGCTGACCAGTGACCACTATAAGCGGGTGGGTAACTTGGAGGCAGACTGTCCTGCCCAGTGCCCACCCAATAATACAATTAGAAGCAATGCATGGTAATGGTATATTCTTTAGTATTAATTAATTGTCTGAATTTTATTTGACATTTTCTTGGACAGCGAATGAACAGGTCCATCCGATAGTGGGCCTGGACTTCCACCAAAAAAAAAAAAAAAAAAAATTTTTTTTTTTTGATTGGGTGGGCACAGCCCACATTTGGGTGGGCACGGTCCACCCTGGCCCCTGGCTAGCGCCGGCCCTGGAAAGGAGAGGTTAAAAAAGGAAAAAGAAAGGGAGCTATGCAGGCAGCCCAGGGGAGCAGCTCTCTGCTCTCCTGGATGAAAGCATCCACCAGCAGCAAGGAGGAAGATGAAGATGAAAGGTCAGAGTCAAGACCAGAGTCATGTTAACTGTTCAGGGCCTTTTAAAGCTCAGATTTTAATGGTGGACTGTTCCTCAAATGTTATTGAAATATCTTAAAAGCTGTCCACACATTTTATTTTAACTACGCAAAGTGGGTTGGTGGTACTAAATTAGTCATGAAGCTATAAAAGCTAATTATATTATTTTGTCCCAACCATAAGTTATTTATACGTTATAAGACTTGCAGTAATCTTGTATTTACCTTAATAGGATATTATTAGTACGGAGATCAGGGGCCTAACGAAGACTTCAAAGAGAGATTTCGGGATAAGGGATTATTTAAAAAAATCCGAAGATGACTTTTTTTTTTCAAACATGTACCGTACTTTTCGGACTATAAGCCGCAACTTTTTCCCCATTTTTCGACCCTGTTATTACACAGCACAGTAGGCCTATATGTTCTGTAGGGTTACATGCCCCCATTCCGACATGCCGCCATTCCGACACCTTTTAGTAGCCTATACCGCCATCCCGAATTTTTTTTGTGTGTGTGTGTGTGTGTGTGTGGGGGGGGGGGGGGGGGTTGTGTCTATTGTTTTAACCTTACATGAATATTGCATAGAAGAGAGACAAATAAAAGGTTAGCCTATACATACATCCATTCCGACACACTTGTTTCGTGTTCTCCCGCATATTTGTGCCTGCATGCGAATCACTGATAGATTATAATTCCAAAGAGTTGGATTTTTATACAAATTTGCCATTTGAATAAACGTTACACATAATGTAGGCTACACAAGTAGCTCTCTCCCTCATTTGTATTCTTTAAAGTAGCTCTCAGAGGGGGGAAAGGACACACGTAATGTGCAGTCAAATAAGATAATCTGCGACATTGCGGCAAACCTTTATTTGAAACAATTAAGAAGCACTGAAATATCGCTCTAGGAGCCCCAATTTTGGACTTTTTCGTTAGAAAACAATTTTATTTGAATTATGGAATACCTTTGAATAAAGTTTGATCGGACTACAAGTTGATAGACTCCGAAGAGACGGATGATGCCATGCCGAAAAGGAGGGAGAGCGCGAGCGAGAGAGACTGTTATCAGTGCATTAGGGCCTGCTTTTTTCTTTTTTCTATGAGTTTTTATTTGATATGAGAAAAGACCTAAACTTTAGTTAAGTAGGCTTTTAAGTCGCGGCAGGCAGCAGGCTGTTTAGCTTAGGCCTACTGTCGTTTTCATTTTTTTATTAGGCTATGGCTTTCTGACTTGCAAACGTAAATAATTATGTCGGCACTTGATAATATGAGCCCGTTTGTTTTAAGCACGGCTCATTGTTTTGCGTGTGCCTACGTGTTAGAGGCATAAATCGACAAATCGGTCTATTCACTGTGACTATTTGTCTGTGAATGTTATAACTTCTAAATGTTAGGCCATGTGCTTTGATTGAATTGTGTTGTCGTCACTGCGTGTTGCAAGTAGCCCACATTTAAATCTAAATAGTAGGCTAAAAAAAGGGTCCTGTGTTTCCCGTTTTTCCAAAAAATTGTCCTATGTTCCCTGGTCGCAATAGCCTATAGTTTCATGTGCCGTAGCTGGGGGCAGAGCCGCTCCAGCCCTGCCCGACTCGCTGGCTCTCCCCGCGGGGAGAAGCTCCAGTGATGCCCGGCTCAGTCGCCCTCTCGACCGAGTGAATCTACGAGCGGCCGCCCCCCGCCAGATCTGCCTTTTCAGTCCAGAGATTCGACTATTCGGCGGCCGTGCAGGGGCAGGTCTTTTCGAAGTTTAAATGTGTTTTCTTTCTATTAACACTTTTGGTAGGCTAAATAATAGCCTACATGCTTGCGCGTTGCGTCTGTGTCAAACATCAACTGGAAATAACTGCCACCTCCGTTCCACCGCGGCGCAGCCTGTGTTCTCCACAGCACCGCGGAGCTGAACACGGTCTCTCCTTTCTTCTCCAGAACATTTTCAGGAATATAACTGTCCAATTATTTCA
The DNA here is from genome assembly GCA_026122265.1 of Ammodytes dubius. Classification (NCBI taxonomy): domain Eukaryota; kingdom Metazoa; phylum Chordata; class Actinopteri; order Uranoscopiformes; family Ammodytidae; genus Ammodytes; species Ammodytes dubius. The sequence continues at coordinate 232,437 of CM047509.1, read as the reverse complement.
AAGCAGATGATAAAGTTACGTTTATAAAAAGGGGAGATGACACCTGTTACTCTCAGTTAGTAATGAGTAGACTCCAGGTGAGCATGCAAGGTGCTCTCCGCTTGGAAATAAAAGAAGAAGCAAGGCTTACTTCAGACACATTCGCTCCGAGCCAACAACTAAACAGTTAAGAAGCCTTCAATAGGGAATATGGGGATAAGATTCAAAAACCGACCGGTGTAACGTTCCGTTAATGAGGAATTAGTCGCGGTATTTATTCACGGACACGGAGTGAGCATTACGCGGTTGGATATACAACTATCTGCTTTAGTGAGTTATTCATATATATTTAAATTGTAGGACAATCATTTTATATTATCTGCTGCCCTTCTTATTTTAAATGGTGACTTAGGCAATTTTATTTTGTTACAACTACAGCCCATGCTTTTTTTCTCTTTTTTTCTCCCCATCGCAGACCTACTGGATCGGTTTAAATTGTGGCCCGTCTATTTAATTACTTTCAGTGAGGAAAATGTGTTTTAAACTTGTGGAAAAAAATCCTTAATATCATATGGCAGCTGTGACTGTTTGACATAAGCATTGAGCGCTTTATTGCGGTCAACCGTTGTTCTGTAGACAGATGCGTTGCGTTCTAAAAATAGAAAAAAGTTTAACGAGGAATCGATTGGTCCTCGAGGAATGCAAGCGATCACACGAGTAGCGAAAACACTCGTGCCCATCCCTAATAGCTACTATTGCACTAAATGGTATTACTTACTAGGCCTACGTTATGCAAATATGCAACTTGTTTGTTGAAATGTTAATAAATGGGAGCTTCCTCAAGCAGCCATCTCTTTCCCGACAATCCCCTCTGTGCACGAACTCATATGGTAATTAAACATTATAACACCTGCGGCTTATAGTCCAGTGCGGCTTATAGTACGGAAAGTACGGTACATTTTTTCTTTCTGCTTTTTGGTAATTCTGTGTCTCCAAATCATTCCAGAAAATAGTACTAAATAGCCCACATTGACACGGTGATTTAGCCTTAGCTTTCTTCTCAAAGTGCACTAGATTGATGAATTTTACTTTAAAAGGTTCAAACTTTTCTTCCGGGGGAGCATTTCCCCGGACCCCCCTAGAGGGTCCAGGGTCCCAAACATAGTCTCCCAAATTCCTTTGAGAAACACTCTATAGGCCCTTTCCCACCGCCGCGCGGCAACTCGCCGCCTCCATTCATTTCAATGAGGGAAGGGCGGCTGAGGGGAGGCGGTTGGACCAGGAAGCGGTTCCCGCCCACGTGAACGCGCACAGATTTTGCCCAACCGCTCAGCTTTCCCCGTGTTGAAACTTTCAGCGACAGCCGCCCGGCGGCAACACGGTTATACAAGGCATCGTTGCAAACTGAGTATCCAGACCTAAACAACACGGCTCTACCATGTATTAATTCAATGTTAAAGTGTCTGACATTTAAAAAAGATTGAATATATATTCTACGTTAAACACAAACATGTGGAACCAGCGATTGAAGCCAATTTTCTAGGGGGAATAATTTTTTAGACGGAACTGTATTTTTTCTCTGTACTTTTATGCTTCATAAAAGCTCATATAGACTATAACATCGTTATACGAAAGAGAAAGAGAGAAATAAGTGTGGTTGACTTCTGGTCGGGCTATCACAACGATATGATCACCGAAGCATCTCGCTGTCATTACCCCAGAGACAGCAGCTACTTTTAAAAACGCCGGGCTCACCGGTGGAGTCCTCCGGCAAGGAGGCGGTTGAGAGGAAGGTTGAGAGGGCGGTTGAGAGGAAGGTTGCCGCGCGGCGGTGGGAAAGGCCCTTATGTGTGGCTGGTATTAAAAGTCATTAGGCCAGGGGGGGATTTTGTACAAGTACCCTTAAAATTATTTGGTCATTCATTGATAGAATATATTGTGCCCTTTTTTTCTACACTGAGCACCTGCCCCCCAAAATGTCTGTGCACGCCACTGCTTGTGAAAAAAGAAAAAGAAGTTGAAAAAAATTGGCCTGAGGCAAAAACTTACTTGCCGACCCCTGGCTTAGGCTCTGTAAGCAGGCATGTTGCTATTGATCACCTCACTGTTTCCCCCCTTTGTACACCAGTTTTACAAACCCTTTATAAAACTGGTGTAGGAAGAACAACCGCAGGACGATGCTGCAGGAGGCTGTGATCCGACGATCGGGTGGTCTTTCTCGGCCGGGAGCTCTTCAACCAAGTTCAACGGCGGAGGTCTCCCAGCCCGGGCCGTCGCCTGCCCCACAGACGGAGGTAAGTGAGCGCCCGCTTCCTTGCCCAGGCAGCTCACACACAACCTCACCATCTCCTCCGCCTCTTTTCCCCCCACTACATTGATAATTTGGGATTCCATAACGAGGCACATTCGGTTTTTTAACGCAATCACACGCTGCTTTCCTGGTGCTACAGTCCCCGTCATTGTGGACAAGCTCTTAGCATTACTGCCCTCTCTCCCGACATCCATCACAAAAATAGTGGTCCATGTAGGGCGAAACGACACGTCCAGCCGGCAGTCCGAGGAAATCAAAGATAATTTTAAACTCCTTTTTACTGTCCTAAAACCCCGCTTTGAGTCCATTTTTATCTCTGGCCCAATTTCCTCCTCTCGTGGCGCTGAATCGTTCAGCAGAATCTTCCAGCTAAATGCATGGCTTCAGTCCAGCTGTAGATCACGCGATATGGTCTTTATCGACAATTTTGACTTGTTCTGGAACCAGGAGGATCTTTTTAAAAGAGATGGGATTCACCCAACCCACCATGGAAGTCAAATATTAGCGGGTAATATCCAACATATAGTAGGCCTACAATCTTCCACACGTGCGTGACTGTTTACTCGGCACACGCCCACTCCAAAGATCGCCAACACCTCTCTTCCTCTGCACTCATCTCAGGTTACCATTCGAGTCTCCAGCACCCCCTACTGTCCACCTCCGGCATCACCATGTACACTATTGGTTACTTCACCTCCCCATATTGTTGCTGTTTGTGTGACTAACCCCACAAAACGTTCAAGAAACACTTGTCACTTTAATACAGCAAATTTCACAAACCTGGTATCCATTCCCCTTCAGCCACAGTCTGTTGTAGTATATAGGGCTGACAATGCTTCGCATTCAAACACACTAAGTTTGGCCTTGTTAAACATCAGATCTTTGTCAGGAAAATCATTTTTAATTAATGATTTTATTACCAAGCACAATCTTGATTTTATGTTTTTAACTGAAACTTGGTTGGACCAAGACAACAGCTCAGCTGTTCTTATCGAGTCAACCCCCCCAAACTTCACTTTCATGAGTGAGGCCAGAGTTCATAGGAAAGGTGGTGGAGTTGCTATTTTATTTAAGGAATCTCTACAATGCAAAAAGATGTCTTATGGAAATTTTGTTTCATTTGAATATGTGGCTCTTAAGTTAAATTCAGCCTCTCGAGCCATTTTTATTAATATCTACAGGCCACCAAAATACTGTGCAAGCTTTTTTGATGACTTTGCTGAACTGCTGTCTGTAATCTGCATTGAGTTTGACTGTGTATTAATCGTTGGTGATTTTAATATACATGTTGACAAGCCTGAGGACAGAAGTACTAAAGAACTGTGCTATGTGCTGGAAAACTTTGGACTTTCCCAGCATGTGAACCGGCCTACACATAACAAAGGTCACACCCTGGACTTAATCATTTCAAAAGGCCTGGACATTGCAAAGGTTTCTGTAACTGATGTGGGTCTTTCCGACCATTCATGTTTGTTTTTTGAAAGTACAGTCACTATACACAAAGACGACCAAACAAAAGTAATCAAGAAGCGGTGTATTACTGAAAACACCAGTGAGGAATTTGTTCAAGCATTTTCTCAGACTCCACTCCTCCCCTGTATCTCAGTTAATGTGTTTGTGGATAACTTCAACTCAAAAATTACAAATATTATTGATGCCATTGCACCTACTAAGGTGAAGGCCGTCTCTGGTAAAAAAAGATCCCCATGGAGAAATGCCCCGCAGGTCAGACTAGAAAAAAGAGAGTGCCGTAAAGCAGAACGTAGGTGGCGAAAATCAAATCTCAATGTTCATTATGACATCTTCAAAGGAAAACTTCGCACTTTTAACTCGGAACTGAGAAATGCAAGGCAGTCTTTTTTCTCTGACATCATCACCAAAAACAGCAACAATGCACGTGCCCTATTTTCTACTGTTGACAGGCTCACAAACCCTCCTGTGTCAGTAGCATCTGAACTTCTCTCCACGAGGACCTGCAATGAATTTGCCTCCTTCTTTACTGACAAAATTCATAAAATTAGACAAGCTGTCATAACATCAATACCGGTTTCAAGATATGTTTTATCCCTGTGCCCACTTGAAATCAATCCAAATGCCATGACAGAATTTTGTCTGATTAACCAGAAAAACCTGGAGGACATTATACAACACCTGAATTCCTCCTCCTGTTGCCTTGACATTCTACCCACAGGTTTCTTTAAAACAGTTTTTAGCTGTATGGCCTCAGATGTCCAAGAAATTGTCAACATGTCCCTTCGGACAGGTGTATTCCCACAGGCCCTGAAAACAGCAGTCATCAAGCCACTCCTAAAAAAGAACAACCTAGAAACATCAGTCATGAACAATTATAGGCCCATATCTAACCTGCCATTTTTAAGCAAGATCATTGAAAAAGCGGTTTATCAGCAGCTAAATAACTACATGGCAATGAACAACTGCTTTGATGTTTTCCAGTCAGGTTTTCGTCAACACCACAGCACTGAGACCGCTCTGGTTAAGGTCCTCAATGACATCCACTTAAACACAGACAGTGGCAAAAGCTCTGTATTAGTTTTATTGGATCTCAGTGCTGCGTTCGACACAGTTGACCACAGCATATTACTAGATCGACTAGCAAACTGGGTTGGACTTTCTGGAACTGTACTAAACTGGTTTGAATCATACTTAAAGGACAGAGACTACTATGTATCAATAGGCAATTTCACATCCAAGAGAACAAATATTACATGCGGGGTCCCCCAAGGTTCCATTCTTGGGCCTCTTCTGTTCAACATCTACATGCTCCCACTAGCTCAGATTATGAACAAGAACAAATTATGTTATCATAATTATGCAGACGACACACAAATTTATATAACCATATCACCAGGAGACTACAGTCCGATCCAAGCACTAAGTAAGTGCATTGAACAAATCAATGACTGGATGTGCCAAAACTTTCTTCAATTAAACAAAGACAAAACTGAAGTAATTGTCTTTGGTAACAGGGATGAACAATTAAAAGTCAGCGCCCAGCTTAAATCTGTTATGTTAGAAAGCACACACCAAGCTAGAAATCTTGGAGTAGTCATAGATTCAGACTTGAATTTCAAAAAACACATTAAATCAATTACTAAGTCAGCCTACTACCACCTTAAAAATATATCAAGAATTAAAGGGCTACTGTCTCAGCAGGACTTAGAAAAACTTGTCCATGCATTTATTTTTAGTAGACTTGACTACTGTAATAGTGTCTTTGCAGGCCTTCCTAAAAAGTCAATCAGACAGCTTCAGCTAATTCAAAACGCTGCTGCTCGAGTCCTCACTAGGACCAAGAGAGTGGATCACATTACCCCAGTTCTGAGGTCTTTACACTGGCTTCCTGTCAAACAGAGAATTGATTTTAAAATACTTATGTTAGTTTACAAAGCCCTGGGTGGTCTAGGGCCAAAATACATTGCTGATCTGCTGATCCTTTATGAACCAACCAGAGCTCTTAGGTCGTCTGGGACAGGTCTTTTAAAAATCCCCAGAGCTAGGACTAGACAGGGAGAGGCTGCCTTCAGTTTTTATGCGCCCAAAGTCTGGAACGGACTGCCAGAGAGTCTGAAGTCCGGTGAGACTCTCAGCTCTTTTAAATCGGGTCTCAAGACTTTCCTGTTTCCCTTTTAACCTGTAATTTTTATTTTTGTTCAAATGTTTTATTTATTTTATTTAAATGGTGTATTTTTATCCATGTTTTTAAATTTGATTCTTTTTTGTGTGTCTGTTCTATACTTGATGTATTTTTAATTTTTGACCCTGTGGAGCACATTGAGTGGCCCCGTGTCTGAAATGTGCTATATAAATAAAGTTGCCTTGCCTTTATATTTCTCACAGAGCCATGTTAATTCTCCTCTTTTCAGCCTCTTTATCCGTCTAAAACTCAGCGTTTTAGCACCGGTCTCCTTAAGCCCCGCCTTCCAAAAGCTTGGTAGTGAGGGTCCGTGGTTTCACCCCGGATGTCATAAGGGGAGAGAAATCTGAGAGGTGGAGAAAAGAGAGAGTGTTGTTTTGTGTCATACTGTACTATGGGAGTCCCTTTAGTCACACCGGGGAACCATTTGTGGCATACTTTCAACAAGGTGTTGGAAACATTCCTCAGAGGTTTTGGTCCATATTGACCATAGATATTGACATGCTAGCATCACACAGTTGCTGCAGATCCGACGGCTGCACATCCTTGATGTGAATCTCTGGTTCCACCACATCCCTAAGGGGCTCTATTGGGTTGAGATCTGGTGACTGTGAAGACAATTGGAGTGCAGTGAACTCATTTTCATGTTCAAATAATCAGTTTGAGATGATTTGAGCTTTGTCACATGTTGCATTATCCTGCTGGTAGTAGCCATCAGAAAATGGGTATACTGTGGTCATAAAGGGATGGACATGGTCAGCAACAATACTCAGGTGGGCTATGTTGTTTAAACAATGCTCAATTGAGGGGCCCAAAGTGTGCCAAGACAATATCCCCCACGTAATTACACCACAACCACTGCCCATTCTCCTCTGACCTCTGACATCAACAAGGCAGTTTAGTCCACACAACTGCCGCTCCCTGAATATTTTTCCTTTTTCTGACCATTCTCTGTAAACCCTAGAGATGGTTGTGGGTGGAAATCCCAATAGATCAGCAGTTTATGATATACTAAGACCAGCCCTTTAATCATCACCATCAACCATGCCAGGTTCAAAGTCAATTAAATCCCCTTCTTCCCCATTCTGCTCGGTTTGAACTCAAACAAGTTGTCCTGTCCAGATCTACATGCTTAAATGCATTGGGTTGTTACCATGTGATTGGCTGATAAGTTATATGTGTTAACAAAAAATTGAACCGGTGTACCTAATAAAGTGGCCGGTGAGTGTATAGGTGACTTTATCTTGGGAGCATCTTGGGGGGGGGGGGGCTGTAGGCTGGAGGAGGACAGGACAGCCAGGAGACAGCAGAGGAGGGACAGGAGGAGAGCCCATCAAATCAAATCAGTTTTATTTGTATAGCCCAATAACACAAATAGACATTTGCCTCAGTGGGCTTTACATTCCATACAGTATGACACCCTGCCCTTAGACCCTTAGATCGGCTGAGAAAAAACTCCCTGTAAAAAACTCTTTATGGGGATTAAAAAAAAATTGAAATCTCAGTGAGAGTTGACAGAGTGAGTGATCCCTCTCCCAGGATGGACATCCTGCAATAGATGTCTTAAGTAGAGAAAAATCACGAAGGAATTCAATCATTGACAACTCATGTGGAGCCCACGGTGTCTGCTGACACATATACATGTCCTACTTGTTGTCAGAGTCGATTTAGGTCTAGGATTGGGTTGTATAGCCCCATGGGGTTGAGAAGTATTCACATTACTGCCTGTTATCAGAGAGCTACAGTAAATACAGTTTTAATGACTTCCAATGAAGGTCAGGTCAGAACAATTGTTTGTGGGGCTGTATGAGCGATGATCAATACAACAAAGCTTTTACTTTGATAGCTGAAACTTCCCATCTCACATGTGTCTGTCTCTATATGGAAACAACAGTGAAACATGTTCCAATGGTAATCTTGTATTGATTCTAAATATAAAAAGGTGATTGCGATGAAGTGTGGTAAAAAAACATCTATACTATAGAGCAGCAGCTTCAGGTGAGTGGATCTGAGAGAGAGTTTGAGGGACAAAGGAAATATTTGGCCTCATCAAATCAGAGCTATGGAGCGTTATGAAGTGGCTGTTCCTTGTGGACCAGAATAGCCAGGGCCCCTCCCTCTTTGGGTCAAGGTGACTTTGACTATTTGCTGGATTGGACAAAGAGAGTGTGGGGTTGATAGATCTGGGGCAGTGGATATGAAGAAGAAGAATCCCCTGGGCTTATTTCACACATCATGTCAGACACAAGGAGACAGGGCTGAAACACTCTCACTGGGGCTGGCCCTGTTTCTACCAGACCAGGGGCTTACTTACAAAGAAAAGGACTGACAAGCAATCATTTTCATTTTCATAATTTTTTGGGTAACCTACTACATACGTTTTTTTTATTGTTCAGGTATCACCCTGCCAAGGTGCTTCCACGTAACCATCCCATCCAGCTGGCACGCTTTGACGCCCCATCTGAGGAGGGCAGGTCTGAGCTACTGTGCCCAATGCGGGCTTATATTTCTGCTACAGCCTGTATTCGTCAGAGCAGGTCTTTTTTTGCAACAGTGGCCCTAACAAGGGTCATGCTCTAACAAAGCAGAGGCTGTCCCACTGGATTGTTGATACCATTACACATGCCTATGGGATCAGTGGGCTCCTCAACCAGGAGTAGGTAACACAATCAAATAAAAACCTATGTAGTAGGTAACTAGTAGGTAACACAAAAAAAACAATGTGGTAGGTAACACATATCTATGTAGTAAGTACTACTATGTTGTGGACCTTATTTTAAAGTGCTACCGGGGAACAAAACACCATCCAGCCAAAAATATTGTATTCCAACTTTATGGGCGATGGTTTTGACAACATCTTAACCACTATTAATGTATCAGTAATCATTCAAACATATTGTTTTCATTTCAGAAAATGTTTAATACAAATACATGACAAAAGACAAAAAAAACAAAGTAAGTAAATGAATTGAATTAAAAGATAGATTTTAGGATGCTGTTTCTGCCTGCAGAGAACCCTGCAGTGTAGTTGTCATACTGTCTTGAATACTGTCTGCCCCGGCTGGCCTTGAAGGCTCTGAACTTAGCGTGCTGCGCCTCTGCTTTGACCGAGCGCTTCTCCTCTTTCCTCTCTCTGTGCTCCTGGTATTTATCAAGCAAGGATCCCATCTTCACTTTCCACTTCTTGCCCATTTTGGATTTGGGTGTTTCTGTAAATGCTTACGAGAAAAGTAAAACAAATATACAGTATGAATATATAATTATATACACACAACAAATGGAGGGCTTGACATGGAGAAATGTTCAAACGGAGCCTCAAAGTGAAATGGTATTTTGAAACACTTGAGGACAGATACTGCAGGTGGATAGGGTAAAAAAAAGAAGTACGTATTGATATCATCATGAAACTTTGCCAGTTGTTTGCTTACATTAACACAGTATTTTTTTAGTGCAATGTTTTCATAAATGTTTGAATAAATATACAATTTGGGACATTTTTGGCATGTTTTAAGAACAACATGTATCATTAATCAGACAATTAACAATATATGAACAACTCCTTCTCTAATAATTAAAGCAAAATATCTCAAAATTCACCATTAAGTACAATACTTCTGCCTGCCTGCCTGCTAAAGAGCTTTATAGTTAAATTTTTTTTAATAATCAGGAGGATAAAGGACTTTGATGCCAACCTGCAGACTGTGCTGCAAACAGGAGATAGGTGGCGCTGAAAGGGTCCACCCTCTTCTCTTCCACCGTCTCACTGTCGCTTTCGTTCTTCGGCTCTTCAACCCAGTTGTTGTGCAGAGTTTTCTTTCTACCCTTGTCCTTGGCCTTCAGGTTGGAGGTCTGTTGCCCTTCTGTTAGAGCACTTACGTTAGTGCAGCCTGTATGTTGCTCTTCTGTTAGAGCACTTACGGTAGTACAGCCTGGCCTTTTGTCAAGCTTCTCATCCTTTCCCCAGTGAAGCCTCTCTCTCTTCAGTTGTTCTTGTTCATCTTTCTCCATGGCCTTCAGTGAGTCAGTCCTCCTCTCCTCCATCTCTCTCTCAAGGGCCGCATGCCTCCTCCTCTCCAACAGGCATTTTTCTCTCTGCAGGGTTCACAGACATTTTTTTATCAATTAATTTTCAAAACATTTTTTTTACCAAATTTCCTTAACAATATTTAAGTAGTTTAAAGTATCCCATTCATGTGACTCTATAATGCTGTGTCTCTCTTATTATATTTGCCCTTCATAATGATAAAACACGCACTTCCAAGGCGCTCTTGCTAAATAGGCAATGTGATAAATGATGCGCCCCACTGCAATTTTAACAATAGTAATTCAAATAACTATTTTGCATAACGTTAAGGGATTATAATAAACATGGTTTAATCACTAGCATACACATAACATGACTGTAAATTCAAAACTTTTCCATACCAACAGTTCATTCAATTCAATGTGTCATGTGTACATTGACTAATAAAGAACCTTAAACTTCATTCCAAATATTTTTTTTTCTCCAAATTTCATGACTCTCCCAGGACTTTGCACCCTGTCTCCTTACATGTTCTGCTGCCTTGTCTTTCTCCTCTCTCTCCTTCTCCCATTTCTCCTCTGCCTCAGAAGCAGCTCTCCGTCTGCGCTCCGTCTCTATTGCTCTCAGCTGGACTGACACCTGTCTCCTGCCCTCAGCCCTTCTCTCCTCTGGGCTCAGTGTAGCCAGCTCTTTCATCAGCTCCAGTTCAGCCAAGAGGGCCTGCGGTTGATTTTGCTTCATCTCGGCTTTAGTTAGTAATACTCTTTCTGCACTCTTGTAGCTTTTTTAGAAGTTGTAAAGTTGTATCTCTCTGGTTTAGGTTTGTTCTAGGTGTGCTCACTTCAACAGGTCAGTGCTGAATGAAGCCACAAGGTCCAAGAGAGTTCTATGTATTATGTCATAATGGAATCCTTACCACATCACAATGAAGCATTCTACTGTGAGAATTCTAACTGAACAATTCCATGCAATTCAATTAAATACAATTTAGTATTATAATAATAATAGGTAATATAATAATTATAATAATATTAATAGTTATACTGATATAAAATAATATAATAATGATGATGATAATAATAATAACATCCTAATTTATTTTTATTTTTGTATACACTAACATTTAAACAATGTCCCTTTGGGGGATGAATAAAGTAGGCTATGTATCTATCTATATAATGTGGAAATTTCAAGCAGCTTTAAACATGCTCACTCATTGTTGTAAATGTAAATCCTGCAACTCTGTCCTTCTGGAGTGTGATGGAAGTTCTGTTTAAGGTTGGAGGTCAACTCAGGTGGAAGAATATTTCAGGAGACTTGGATGAATTATGAAGCAATATTTATTACAGACTTGGCCAAGGAGAACCGGACTGCAACTCTAGTGACTTGCACTTCAATTCTGACAAACTCATGCTTAGAGCTGTGTTTTAACCTCGCGCTATCTCTATCACCTCCCCGGCTCGGGCACCAAGCGTACCAATGTTTTGGTTCAGAGCTGAACACAGTGAACCACAACATTCTGGAGTCTAAGGAGATGAGACTTTATCTATACAACTGACCTAAGTGTCTCCTAACAGGCTCCAAGGCTGACCTAGAGTCTGAGAGACAGACCCACAAGATAGGCATATATGACCTCTCAATCTTTCCCATTAATATTACAACTAAATACCCAAAATTCCCTCACATGGAGGTTTAACCATAAAAACATTTAGGTCGATTATTTAACTGCAAAGCGCACGTTTGTGATTTTGTCATTTTGCTGGTGCCCTTCTTGTCTAATCTTAATTTGGTTTTATGTACTTCCCATGTGTCATTACATTGGTTATTCATTGGAGAAACTTTTCCCACCTCAACACCAAAAACAGGCTTCAAACTTCAAGATGCACTTTTATTTATTTATTTGTTTCAGGACAATGCACATTAATGAACACGTACAGCAGTAGGGGCTAATTTCCATCTATAGTCCATTAGGCAGGTTGATGTTACAATAAAAATGACAAAGACAATAGAAACATTGGCTATAAATACAGAGAAACAGAAAGAAAGAAAAGTAAAACAGGATAATTCATAAGTAGGATTAGTAGGTTAAACAAATACACATTAATACACAACTAATAAGGTGCAGCATACATTTAGAGTGGTTGAACCTTTGGTTAGTTCTTATATTAGCCATACCTTTACTTGGCTCTTAAAGGTGGCCAGAGTGGCACAGCAGTTTATGGCACACGCTGTTTTTGCGAACAAATGTAAAACATTTTTTTTAGAATGTACACTTCATGGGACAGATTGTGAAATATTTATGTCTTTATAGAAGTGGCTTCGGAATGAACTCGGAGACGCAAATTAAGGGGGAATTTTCAGGGTAATTATAAGCAGAAAAATCCCTGTTTTAACACTCAGTGCGGTTACATGGCACAACTAGATTAGATTATCACATATATCGAACTAGACACTTAACGGACCGTGTCACTTGTCTGAGTTTACATGGCCTTTCAGGAATCGGATAAATGTCCAATGCATGGCTGTCTCCATTACGCTAGATGGCGCTGTAGCCCTTTCAACCATGCTTTCAACAAGTGTTAAAAAGAGCCACGTCCGGTTCTCTTCCGGCAACAACCCATGGTGTAGCCTATAACGCGCAGGCACACAAGCACAGAACGAGATGTCCGATATGCGATGTCCGATCCCTGTATACATGCAGAGAGAATGCCGACAATGAACGACTTATCTAGGTGTTCTTATCCGACTTCTCTTGTCCGTTATTGTGCCGATTTGTGTCCGAAGTAGATCGGATAAAGGTGTTTACATGCAGTTTAAAAGTCTTGTTGAGGTCTTATTCGTTTAGTTACCCGATTATGAGTCTGCATGTAAACACACTGACTGTTAAGTTTCGCGGTTTCGTATCCAGGCTTCTGGTCAGAGTAAATATGAACTGTTTTACAGCCATAAAGATTGTCCTGAAGGTTCAGTGTGGGTGTCATGTGACCTGAAGTTGGTCTACACAACATGTGTATTGGCCATTTGTCCTCTATAAAACAATAACTTGAAAATAAAGAAATCAAACAAAACAACGTAATAAAAATGGCCACTGAGGCACTGGGGGGACGAATCTTACGCAGGGTAGGGAAAAAGAGTCCACTGTCCAGTCAACACATTCTCACTCCTAGATCGTCACGGGGCGACTGTGGTCAACGTCACATTCCCGTCTGTCACTGACGTGAAATTCACATTTGACCTCGTCTGCTGACGTCGAGGGGGTTCAATTCACTACAATGTATTGCCCATGGACCTATCCGGTGATGTTTGACGTTGTGAGCATCTTTCCTATTGGATAGTTTTTAGGAAGATTTTCTGAGAAAATGGCGGACATTATTTTTATTCTGGGTGGAAAATGTGATATTTTAGTAAAGTTACGCCATTAAAAGTGCTTGTGTAAACATTTTTAGCGAGAAATGTGCATTCCACTTTCATAATCTTTGCTCGGTGAAAGTGTAGGATGTTTGGTTTGATAGTTATGATGAAGAATATTTCGCTATATAATAACATGGTTGCTATGATGGTTGCTATGGACGCTGAGATCAGCAGCTCGCATGCTGCTTGAATCATGGCGGACAACGCTTCTCCTCTCATCGTCACCAGCGCATTTCAACGGGGATATTTTTCATGACTTTCAATCTACCGGTAATGTATTATAGTATTTTGTGTCGTGCTAAAATGCACGTTATTCTTTTCTGTACTCCTGGAAGCAGAGAACAGCAGCTGCATTGTTCTTTTCCTAGTTTTTATTAGTTCACAAACTCAAAATTACTCAAGATTTAAATGCAAAATGTGCTTGATCAATTGGCCCAATTTAATTTTATAATGGCACCTTGTGAGTATGTATTGTGTTTTTGTGATCGTTGGCGGTCCTATTGTCTGATTGCATTTGGTTTTATAATCTGTTAAATGTTTATAGTATCTCTGATTATGATTTATTTTTTTAACGTTCCTTTATCTTAATAATCCATCGTTACCGTTTATTTTTCGCTATTCTACCACGAGCGGGCTCCTAACTGAACGATCGCTCTCTATATCTGTAAACCTTATTTTTTATTTTTGGTGAGAGCTGATTGAGAGCAGTAGCCTAATGTTGGCTAAAAGAAAATAAAGGGTTTTGCTTAGTTGCTAACACTTTAACAGTTGCCTTATTGCAAAATGTTATTCATGATTTATTTATTTTATTTTAATATGGCAATTTGCGATTTTTTTTGTCGTTATAGCCTTTGTTAGGCTACATGTCTGAAGGCAATTAGCTTACATTTTATTCTCCGAGTAGTTTGGGATGGATTCACCATTACACATGTTTATGATGACATTTCTAGCCAGAAATGTGCACTTTACTGAACGTGTTTTGGTTTCAATGATTTCAATGCAGAATGGGTGCTGTAGAAGTAGCCTACTGGTAGGGGGTGCTAATTAAATGTCAATATCAACAACTCCCCACAGGCTCCATGAAGAAGAAACCTGGAGTCAACAACAAACCAACCCATCGGGCCCTCTTCCTGTCCCAGGTATGATTGATTAACGTGGAAAAACGTGTGCTGTAGCTTCGTTTTTAGGATAACTGTCATTTTCGGTAAATGTTATTTATGTTTCATCTGACGGTAGGCAACCGAAAGTAACTATCAAAAGAATATAACACTAATGAGTATGCTATTTTAGCTTTAAAGCTAGCTGAAAGGCAAGGTACTGGTAGCCTATTGAATTGATAATCAACCTATCTGTAATTCAGAAAATGTAAGTTAACCACTTACTTTGTCGGAACACTATCTTGCTTAGGTTACTCCTTATTGAAAAATATTAAGCAAGTTAACAGTGTGGATTGTTTGATAGTTAATTAAATTGTAGCACATTAGTTTAGCATGATCACAAGTAATGTAATGGCCTTCTTTCAGACAGACAGAGATGCTGACAATTCTGGCATCAAGGTTTCAAGTCTATTACTTGGTCATCATGGAGCTTACAGCAGTCTGCAGCCCTAGGTGAGTGGCATAGCGGTGAGCTACTTCCTTACAGCTGCTTATTACCCTCCAGAGTGATTCCAGACATATATTGTTAACACATGTTGTTGCTATAATCTTGCTTGAGTTCAACATTCTTGTCTGTCTTGTTGTTTGTCTATGTTTTTTAGGTGGAGAAATTGCAAGCCCTGGGATTGAGACCGTTTTTTCCTGGATGGAGACATCATCAGCATTTTCTGAAAGGATGGAGGGCATATTTGTTATTTACGGTAACATCCATTCATATTCAGAAAGGGAATGTTAATAGTTGATGCCATTTGACTATGTTTTTTTTTATTACACTAGCATTCATGTGAATTTACTTATTTTTAAGTATGAGAAGCCCTCAGCGCTATATTTGTTTCACTGTTAATGTTGAATAGAAAGTTTTAGAAAATCAATGTACAATAATGCAAAATATTCTTATTTTGTTATCTGCTGAAGTCAAGAAAGAGATTTTTTTTAACAAGAAAATCTTATATTGAGTATTGAGTGCTTCCTTTGGGTTAATGCTCTTTCAGCGTAAATATTTAACTTGATGTTTATAACACTCAAAATGTTGTTCTTTTCCAATGGATGTTTATTGCAGGACATGTACAGGAACCATCAGCCCCACATGTCCAGGTAGCCCTGCTGTTGCCTAATCAACCAGTAGCCTCAATTGGACAGCCAGCAGACCTGACCTACCCACCAAAAAGATCAGCCCTCTGACCTCCTGGGGGAATGATCCAATTCTCTAAAAGCACTTCCAGAATTCATCTCAGTCTTTCTTGAAGCAGGTATGCAAAAGGGATCTTTTATCTAGACTTCTGTAACTGAGTTTAACCCCCAAAGAAATGTGCTTGATAAGTTGATAAAATGTAAACTAATTCAAAGCATGTTCATTCCTGTATTCAATCCATTTGGATTGGCAAAAGTGGTTATGTACTTTAATTATTTTTAATTGTCAACATATTTTGTCAAATAACAAAGAGATACCCAATTTATTGTTTAAAGTACAATTTGACAAACAAAAATGTTGTCAATAGCTGTTAGGTGTTTCACATAGAATATAAGGGCACACTCACACTAGGCAAGTTTGCCTGTTCCGTGCTCCAGTGCGATTGCCCCTCCCCACTCCCTCGCTGGCCCGTGGTCACACTGCTCCCAAAGGCCACGGCCCGGGCAAGATTGCTCTGTCATACATACGTCATCACGTCGTTATACGATACATACGTCACCAAGCGTACTCGCTGCCGGAATTAGTAGAACAACAGTAGTCGCGGATTGCCCCAAACACCTCCGAATTTTTGTGGGTCTTATTCAGCTGCGACTGAATACTGTCGCCGGCCCAATTTTCTAGCAAACTCTCCACTTCGCGATCGCACCGGAACCCACTCGTGAACCTCTTGCCGCCATTGTTTACAATTGTTGTGGGGAAGAAGGGTCGCGCAAGGACTACGTCATCCAGCTCAGGTTGCGTATCCGTGCGTGTGCGCGTGTCATCTCATTAGCATCTGTGCCATTCTCTCTGGCACACCTCTCCCAAGTGTGCCGTGGCCAAGGGGGTGTTTCGTGCTGGAATACGGATGGCGTGGTCACACTAGCCAAACATTCTAGACTTTAGTATGCGAATGAGCTCGGGCACGGAACATCGTCCCTCGT
Source organism: Ammodytes dubius (assembly GCA_026122265.1). Lineage (NCBI taxonomy): Eukaryota > Metazoa > Chordata > Actinopteri > Uranoscopiformes > Ammodytidae > Ammodytes > Ammodytes dubius. The sequence goes on along the minus strand of CM047509.1, from coordinate 215,785 downwards.
GTGAGTGCGCCCTAAGTTAATTTGCATTATTAAAAAAGAAAAACAAGGGGCAAATCACACAAGTGAAGTGGTAGCCATATACAATCTTTATAAGCCCTTTGGGGTTTCTTTTGTCCCACCCGTGCATTTATGCATGTCTGTGCGTATCTTCTTGCCATTTTAATCTTGTTCATCTGCACAAATCAAACTAAACTAAACTCTTGTATGTATGACGGCATACCTTCTTATATTCTTTTTTTTGTTATACTCATAAATCTTCGCAGATCGAGATTTCTTGAGAATGAGAGAATGACAACCTGTTTCCAACCTAATCATAGAAGTGCCTTTTTACATCATTTGATATGTGTATGCAGGGGACTCTACTAAATGAAACCACTACTTCAATAATTTCATATTTTCTTATTACAGAAATGGCATACTTAGAAACAGGTTTACCCTGCGTTCCGAATTGCATACTCTTTCTTTTCTCTATTTTAAATTCCACATCTGAAGATAAAAAATAAAATAGTTAGGATACAGTAGGCATACTATTGGTACACACTTTTACTTATTTATTTCATCACAACATTGCAACTTGATCTTGCCTCTTGCTTTTAAATCTGTCGCATCCCTGTTTGTTTTCATATGGAGGCTCCGTAGATGTGACGTCACTTTAGGTGCGCACTGGATTATGGGTCAGAATCACCCAAATAGGTTTCTGTTTTCAACACTAAAAATATTGGGTATTGCTTACCATCCTAAATCTGGCCACAAGAATCGGAACATCCTAAATCTTTTTTCTACCATACTAAATAGTAAGTAGTATGGGTTTTGGAACGCAGGGTTAGTGTCAGCTTTTGAGCTCAATTGATTATATTTTCTCTCAAAGTGAAATGTCAACTTGACATTCCCTTTTTATATAGTTCAATAGAAAGTCTAGCAAGTCAATGCTCACGAACAGCAAAGTTTCTCAAAATAACAGATTGAGTACTTCTGATCATGGTAAAGTTCAAATTGCCAAAATGTTACAGTTTGATATATAATGATAACAGAAAAGGATGATTTTTGTGAAAAAGGACCAATATGACAACACGGCATGACAAAGCTACTAGCACCATATGCCACTTTTTTGACTTAAAACAGGTAAGGGATTGTTATGGCGGCTTAAAATGTCATAGCTCCACTTAATTAGTTCTCACCAGATGTGAGAATGATCCATTGTTTGGTTAATCAACAGTTTGGGTTAATGTTTGGAGAAGAACCAAAATTCAGTGGCATAAGCCACGTGAGAATGTTCGTTTTACTCCATTTCCAAAAATACTCAGTGCTTCCTGCAGTCAGATCAAAGGTACAGGTAAAATGCAGTAACATAACATCTTAATTTATATCACTTTTTTTGTGTGTTGCAGTGGAAAAGAATGGCCGTTTGGAGTGGGTGGCAGATGGATGCTGAAGGCTCGAATTCATCTCAACGCCCCATATTGGGATTGTTTTGATATTTATGTGTCCTTTCTGTATTTCTTGCTAGTATTTGAAAAGGAGAATTATCTAAGCCTTAACTTACTGTTATGCTAAGTTCATTCTTAACTAAGCATTAGTTAACAATGCCTAACCAAGCATAAACTTACTGTGACAGCTCCTGGCGCCTCCTGATTGGAAGGTTGCCAGGAGCTAATTGTTAATTGCATACACCCCTGCTGGCTGATCTCTGCAGCTATATAAGCTGGAGCTATCAGCCACATGGTCTCTCCCTGGCCTGATGTTTTGTTTGGTTTGCTTTGCTTTGCTTTGCTTTGCTTTGCTTTGCTTTGGTTTGCTTTGCTTTGCTTTGCTTTGCTTTGGATTTGATTTGCTTAGTTAGTTTTGCTTTACACATACACTACATTCTTCACCCACACAGACACAGCACCCATTACTGATTACTGATATTCATGCACTATTTAGTAGTTTACTTTGTTTAAATAAAGTATCATTTGGTTAAAATAATTATCTTGTGTGGTTTCCTCCTTGTCCTTCCCTGGAGACGGGGTGTGACATTACCCACAATAACTAAATATTAACTGTTAGTTAATGCTTTATAAGGATGAACTAAATGTTATTATCATTAACTATAAGGATGAACTAAATGTTATTATCATTAACTAAGCACTAATTAACAGTTAATTGATGTACCCTTATTGTAAAGTGTTACCAAAAATTTCTGCTCTCATCTGTCTTTGCCAATGCCATTACAAAAATAAGAATGGTGTACAGGTTTTTAGCTACTGGAGCCTAAATGAAGAGCCATTTTACCATGTTCCTCCTCTGTGGAGGGCTGGCGTTAAGCCTCATATTTCTTCTATTTTTCTGTCCTTTTGTCACAGTGGAAGTTAATACAATCATAATCTTGTGTATCTTTCCTGTAATTTGAAGTTTATTATATGGTACAGCAGATGTTAGTCATGGTGTCTCTAGTTTGTCTGTAAACTGCCAATACTTTGTTTTCATCTGAAAGGGGCGGAATAAAAGCTGTGATGACGAGGAGACTTGGCGATGCCTCATGGATAGCACTTGTTATAATTGCATGAAGTCCTACTGGCTTTTCATTTTGCATCAAAATTAAAGTTACAGCTTCACATGTTTGTTTAAAGATTTACTTTGTTTGAAAATATATTAAACACACATTTCCAAGTATTCTATTGCATTTTCTCAACATAAGAAACATGTATTTAGAGAGCATTTAAGTCTCATAAGATCTCTTCCCTTGTGGTATTTTAGGGATTATACAAGATTATTAAGAAATAATATATGGAATATGGTTGACCTGTAGAAGGTGTTTAAGTCCAGTCTCTGTGGATTAAACATGTATAGTTATAGTACATATATAACTATGATATACAAAAAGACAATTGTATTTCAAATAAGCAGACTGTAGGCTTTTTCTATAGTGTCGTCAATAGCCCTTAGTAAATCACATAATGTCATGCATAGGCCTATTACTTTGTGCTTGTACTTTTAAGGCTCATATCTTGGTCAATTAAAAATTAATTGTGTTGCTGCACACAGACATACAGGTGATACTCATTATTAGAATATCATGGAAAGTGAATTGGAATTTAGACAAGAATTCATGCAAAAGGGGCCCAAACCAAGTACTGAGTACACATGCATGATTATACTTTATAGAGGGCTGACATTTCTGTATTTAAAATACATTTTCTGAGATTCTGAATTTGGGGTTTTCATAAGCTGTAAGCCATAATAATCAAAATGATAAACAAATAAATATCCAACTTTGCATGTAATGAGTCTATATAATTTCTTTTTTCACTTTTTAAGTTAAATTACTGAAATAAATTAACTTTTGCATGATATTCTAATTTTTTGAGTTTCACCTGTACATTGTCATATTATCTTGGATCATCTAGGACCATCATGGCAGCCTTGAAGAAGGGGACACAATGACTAAATGGCTTTAAGTGATTGGGAACATATTGATATGAAACAGAATGTACTTTACAGGTTAATTTGGGTCTAAACTGGTCCAAATTGAAAAGTATGACTGTAGATAAGGTAACCATCAATATCTTGAACACATTTAATAACTAAATACCCCTTAAATCTGTTTTGGCTGATGCTATACAGCTTGGCACAAACAGGGTGTCCACAAGTACATATTGAAGGGGCTTTGCATGAAGAGTGATGAAAATTAAAACTTTGTCGTAGGAAGACAATGAATACGTCATTGGAAAGGTCTTGATCAGGAGAGTACAAATATGTCACTGTGAACATTGTGGGCGTAACCTACCCCTAGGGGTTGCCCTTTGAACCTTGACACTGAAGCACTTTTGAAGGCTTACAGGGAAACAACCAAAAGTGATAGAGACATGAGATTAACTATTTTGGAAAGTTCTTGACCTCCTTTATCATGACCTTGGTAAAAAATTCACTGGGAGCCAATAAGTAGGGTCAAAACATGATTTCACCCTCTTAACAATATCAAAAATTAAATCTGACCAAATATATGTGCTTAACACTACCAAATACATATAATATACTTGCAAGTTCCCTGGTCAAACTTTCATATAATAGGGAAAACACACTAGAACTACAACCAGTATAGCGCTGCAATCTACTGCGTATTGCATTTCCCTGCGTTTGTAGTTTTTTATTGTTCTTCCGGTTTAGGCTGAGCATTGTGACATTACGGTTTAGAAAACAACTTTCCTCCCATTTTTCAACTGAGAAAGTACTACTTAACACATTTGTTTACATTATGTGGCAATATATGTTGGTCACATATAAATATAGGCCTATACATTTATCAGTGCTATTTTAGACGTTTTACCAACTGCTGCTTGTAAAAAAAACTGTGGTGCGTTTAATGACAAAACGGATTATCGTTCTTTTGGTTTTGGTCACTTGATCTATTTTTTGTTTCTATATGTGTAACTGTGTTTTGTAATTTGATAACATATAATGTGGTTTCAGAAAATGTACGGTGCATATCAGTGCAACTCAAATTTGGAAAAATGTTGGCAGTTGAAGTAAGCTAGCAGCAGAGCCAAAGAGTATTAGAATTATGACCATTCAAGTCTATATCTAATGCTATTATATTACAAATGAGTTCAGATTGAAGAGTCAATGTTATCCAAAACTATTTATTAATGTCCAACACAAAAGAGCAAGCTTTAATATAATATTGTAAGTGAGACAGCTGTGGTCTTTGTGGGATTCCAGAGAATTATCATGAATAAAATGGATTACTTAATATCAATAACATTATAGTTTTTTTTTACTTAAAGTATGATTCCTGAGATTAGATAGACCTTCATAGATTTAACAGTTAGTCTGCATTAAGCAAAGGTTAAATCGATTTTGGATTCAATATGATTCTCAGACAGATATGTCCATTTTTAATAATGTTTCCCATCATAAGACAATCAACCATCCATGTGTCTATCAGGATAATAACAATTATAGTATATTTCATTTATATAGGTAATTTACAAGGGATCCACGGCCGCATTTCAAAAACAGTCAAAACAACAAACAAATGAGGCAAATAAGGAAATATGAGATGAGAGGAGATTTAACTTTATTGTCATCACACATAAGAATCAGAATCAAAGAATCAGAATCTCTTTATTGTCATTGCACAAAGTGCAACGAAATTGTATAGAGTAACAAAATTATGTTTGGCATCTCACCAGAAGTGCAATAAGCAGAAAGTGCAGGAATCTGTGCTATGTACAGTACATACAAAAATGTGAATTATTGGGTATATATGGATGGCTGGATTAATGGGATACTATAAATATAAATAAATGCTATAAATAAGTATATTTTTAGGATTATAATATACAGATTAAGGTGAAGTGAGCATGCTATACTAGACTACAGATATATAGAATATGGACAAATTGTACAGGTTGATAACTTTTTGAGGTGATATGAACCTACTATAATACAAATACAGGTGGAAAAGAGATGTGTGTGTATGACCAGGAGGAGTAGTGGGGCGATGATGGGTGTGAGGTGATGTGCAGCTGTTCTTCAGTTGGCTGGTTCTGGTCCAGAGACTTCTGAAGCATCTACCGAGGGCAGGAGGGCAAACAGTCTGTGGGCAGGGTGGGAGGAGTCTTTAAGGATGCTGTGAGCAGCAGACAGCGTTTCCTTTGGACGTCCTCAATGGCAGAAACTGAAAACCCTGTGATGCGCTTTAGCGCCTTATGGTCTGTGACCTTACCAGACTGTGACACTGCTGGTCAGGATGCTCTTGATCTCACAGTGGTAGAAGTTCATCAGGACAGCTGAAAACAGGTGGGGTCTCTTCAGTGCCCACAGGAAAAAGCGTTGATGAGCCTTTTTAAGCAGACTGGAGGTGTGACCAGGAGAGGTCCAAGATGATCTCCTATACTATTGCTCTTGTTGAGGAGCGGGTTATTGTCAGCACACCAGCAGTCCCTCAACAGTTCCTAGGAGGAAATACAAAATGAAACAGGGAAACATTGGAACAGTCATTCTTGCCAGGTTAGAATCGGACCAAAGTAAGATCATTGACTTAAATTCCATCTCCAAATAGCATAAGAAGACCTCCATTGTGTGGTCACCATGTTCTTACCATAGTTCTTTCCTCCAGGCATTTCTACGATCAGCTTCCCGATGCCATCAGCTAGCCCTCTGAGATAGGTGCAGTGCTGTCTCATCTCCTTAAGGACCAAGAGCTTGTCTTCTTCAGCTGCTCTTTCAGCATAGAAGATTTTTCTTCTTAGTGAGGATGTTTGTGGATTCTGAAATCATACAAATGGGGCCGGCAACATGATTGACCTGTATTCTTAACAAGAGTTCTCTCAATGGCCAATAGTACATTTTAACCAGTACGCTGCAAGCAGAAGTCTTAATGGATTACATTTATTCATATTACTGTAATTGAGTAGTTTTTTTAGTGTACTTACTTTTTTGAGTAGTTTATACAATCTGCAATTTTACTTTGACCTTAGTATGTTTTGTTTCTAGTATTGTAGTTAAAGAAGGAAACAAATGAAAAAATAAATGCAAGGAATGATGGACAGGATAAAAAACTGCCACTGTAGTGTTGCATACATGCCATTTTTATTTCCCCTTGTCTTTTTTGCACTACACAGGAGCTACTTTTACTTGAGTAGATTTTTAGACTGATAATTGAACACCTCTAGCTGCAATACAAAATCAAGAACATATAATAAACTAATTTTCTGAATACATGTAATCACTCTCCCTCAGATGTTTTTCTTTACCACTGCTGTACACTTCCCATGGCCATATGACCGTCCTCCTCACTGGCATGACCCACCATGGACAGTCGTCTTTCCACCATCATCTCCTTTATGCACTTCTTCTCTGGCATCTGCTGATTGTATCGCTTGACAAAGTTTTCTGTTCTTAGCCACCAGTTAGTTTCGCCGCAACTGTTGAGTCTGGTTGCTTTCTATAGTTATACAAAATACATAAACACATGTTGTGTGAATGTATATACAGTATATACAATCATATGAAAAAGTTTGGGAACCCCTCTCAGCCGGCATTATAATTGACTCTGCTTTCACAAAAAAATTATAAAAGTGGTATGTCTTTAATTTACCAGGAACAGCTAAGTACTGGGATGTTTTCCAAACAAAGATTTTTTGAAAAGCAGTATTTGGTTGTATGAAATAAAATAAAATGTGAAAAACTGGCTGTGCAAAAATATGGGTACCCTTGTGGTTTTGTTGATTTTAATGCCTGTAACAGCATGTAAAACTGATTACTTTAAACACAAAGTTGGTTGGATTATGTTGTTAAGTCTTGAACCTCATATAATTGTCTGTTTAATCATGAGAGAATGTATTTTAGGTGCCTAAATGCAAGTTGCACTTCTCTTTGACTCTCTGCTGAAGTGAGACAGAATGGGATCATCAAAACAGCTCCCAAAAGATCTTAAAAACAAAGATTATTCATTGTCATGGTTTAGGGGAAGGCTACAAGAAGCTTTCCCAAAGGTTTCGATTGTCAATTTCTACTGTAAGGAACGTTGTCAGGGAATGGAAGGACACAGGCACAGTTGCAGTTAAACCCAGGTCTAGCAGACCAAGAAAAGTACAAGAGCAGCATATGCGGCGGATTGTGAGAATGGTTGCACACAACCCAAAGATCACCTCCAAAGACCTGCAAGAACATCTGGCTGCAGATTGTGTATCTGTACATGGTTCTACAATTCAGTGCAATTTGCACTAAAACATCTGTATGGCCGGGTGATGAGAAGGAAGCCCTTTCTGCGCCCACGCCACAGATACAGTTGCATGGAGTATGCAAAAGCTCATTTAGACAAGCCAGCTTCATATTGGAAGAAAATGCTTTGGACTGATGAGACAAAAATTAAGTTATTTGGTCTTTATAAAAGGCAGCTGTTTTGGTGCAAATTGCACTGAATTGTTGAACCATGTACAGATACACAATCTGCAGCCAGATGTTCTTGCAGGTCTTTGGAGGTGATCTGTGGGTTGTGTGCAACCATTCTCACAATCCTCCACCTATGCCGCTCCTGTTTTTTTCTTGGTCTGCCATGCCTGAGTTTAACTGCCACTATGCCTGTGTCCTTCCATTTCCTGACAACGTTCCCTACAGTAGAAATTGACAATTGAAACCTTTGGGAAAGCTTCTTGTAGCCTTCCCCTAAACCATGACAATGAACAATCTTTGTTTTTCAGATCTTTTGGGAGCGGTTTTGATGATCCCATTCTGTCTCACTTCAGCAGAGAGTCAAAGAGAAGTGCAACTTGCATTTAGGCACCTAAAATACATTTTCTCATGATTAAACAGACAATTATATGAGGTTCAAGGCTTAACAACATAATCCAACCAACTTTGTGTTTAAAGTAATCAGTTTTACATGCTGTTACAGGCATTACAATCAACAAAACCACAAGGGTACCCATATTTTTGCACAGCCAGTTTTTCACATTTTATTTTATTTCATACAACCAAATACTGCTTTTCAAAAAATCTTTGTTTGGAAAACATCCCAGTACTTAGCTGTTCCTGGTAAATTAAAGACATACCACTTTTATATGTTTTTTGTGGAAGCAGAGTCAATTATAATGCCGGCTGAGAGGGGTTCCCAAACTTTTTCATATGATTGTATACACTCACCGGCCACTTTATTAGGTACACCTGTTCAGAGGCTTATAAAAACAAAAAGCTAATCAGCCAATCACATGGCAGCAACTCAATGCATTTAGACGTGGTCAAGACAATGTACTGAAGTCAAACCGAGCATCAGAATGGGGAAGAAAGGGGGTTAAGGTGACTTTGAACATGGCATGGTTGATGGTACACGGCAGGATGGATCCATACTTTCATGTTGTTTACGCCAAATTCTGAACCTGCCATCTGAATGTCACAACTGAAATCGAGACTCATCAGACCAGGCATGATTTTTCAATCTTCTATTGTCCAATATTGGTGATGCTGTGAGAATTGTAGCCTCATTTTCCTGTTTTTAGCTGACAGGAGTGGCACCCGGTGGGGTCTTCTGTTGCTGTAGCCCATCTGCTTCAAGGTTGGTCGTGTTTTGTGTTCAAAGATGGTATTCTGAATACCCTGGTTGTAACAAGTAGTTATTTGAGTTACTGTTGCCTTTCTATCATCTCAAACAAGTATGCCCATCCTCCACTGACCTCTGACTTCAACAAGGCATTTTACGTCCACACAAATGCCGCTCACTGGATATTTTTTTCTTTTTCGGACTATTCTCTGTAGGCCCTAGAGATGGTTTAGAGTGAAAATCTCAGTAGATCAGCAGTTTCTGAAATACTCATACCAGCCCTCCTGGCAACCTCAACATTGCCATGTTCAAAGTCACTTAAAACCCCTTTCTAACCCATTCTGTTGCTCAGTTTTAACTGCAATAAGTTGTCCCGTCCAGGTCTACACTAAATGCATTGAGTTGCTGACATGTGATTTGCTGACTAGTTATATGTGTTAACAAGAAAATGAACAGCTGTACCTAATAAAGTGGCCGGTGAGTGTATATATTCATATATAGATTCTCACAAAATATTTCCACAACACACATTAAATCCAGGTGGTTCACTTGTTAATGTGAGTACCATATAAGACTAGTTATTTTAAGTAGTGCATGTACTACCCTATCGCTGTATTATTCTATCTGAAATAAATTATTCACAGCTACCTCTTCCTGGAGTCTACATGCAAAATGTATCTAGATAAGACTGCAACAGGACGACAATCCGAAACACTTTACTTTTTTTTTCTGATCTACTCAACGAACAAGGATCTGCATTCTTGGCAATAATTCTGCTTTTTATATGGTTCCTCAGACCCTAATGAAAACAGAAAACAGAATGTTAGCCCATGTTCTACTGTCCCAGACACATTTTTGATGACTGAGCCAAAAGCCCGACATCTAGCACATCCTCCATGATGACCAACCTGCTCTACTCTGTGGAAACAAGGCATTATAGACTTAAACCCAGGATGCCAGAATCTACTGAACTGTCTGCATCTCTGTCTGTCTGTCTGTCTGAAAGAAGGCCATTACATTACTCCTGAACCTGTATGCTAAACTACTGTGCTACAATTTAGTTAACTATCAAACAATCCACACTGTTAACTTGCTTAATATTTTTCAATAAGGAGTAATCTAAGCAAGATAGTGTTCAGACAACGTAAGTGGTTAACTTACATTCTCTGAATTACAGATATATAGGTTGATTATCAATTCAATAGGCTACCTTGCCTTTCAGCTAGCTTTAAAGCTAAAATAGTATACTCATTAGTGTTATATTATTTTGATAGTTACTTTCGGTTGCCTACCGTCAGATGAAACATAAATAACATTTACCGAAAATGACAGTTATCCTAAAAACGAAGCTACAGCACACGTTTTTCCACGTTAATCAATCATACCTGGGACAGGAAGAGGGCCCGATGGGTTGGTTTGTTGTTGACTCCAGGTTTCTTCTTCATGGAGCCTGTGGGGAGTTGTTGATATTGACATTTAATTAGCGCCCCCTACCAGTAGGCTACTTCTACAGCACCCATTCTGCATTGAAATCATTGAAACCAAAACACGTTCAGTAGAGTGCACATTTCTGGCTAGAAATGTCATCATAAACATGTGTAATGGTGAATCCATCCCAAACTACTCGGAGAATAAAATGTAAGCTAATTGCCTTCAGACATGTAGCCTAACAAAGGCTATAACGACAAAAAAAATCGCAAATTGCCATATTAAAATAAAATAAATAAATCATGAATAACATTTTGCAATAAGGCAACTGTTAAAGTGTTAGCAACTAAGCAAAACCCTTATTTTCTTTTAGCCAACATTAGGCTACTGCTCTCAATCAGCTCTCACCAAAAATAAAAATAAGGTTTACAGATATAGAGAGCGATCGTTCAGTTAATAGGAGCCCGCTCGTGGTAGAATAGCGAAAAATAAACGGTAACGATGGATTATTAAAATAAAGGAACGTTAAAAAAATAAATCATAATCAGAGATACTATAAACATTTAACAGATTATAAAACCAAATGCAATCAGACAATAGGACCGCCAACGATCACAAAAACACAATAGGCTACATACTCACAAGGTGCCATTATAAAATTAAATTGGGCCAATTGATCAAGCACATTTTGCATTTAAATCTTGAGTAATTTTGAGTTTGTGAACTAATAAAAACTAGGAAAAGAACAATGCAGCTGCTGTTCTCTGCTTCCAGGAGTACAGAAAAGAATAACGTGCATTTTAGCACGACACAAAATACTATAATACATTACCGGTAGATTGAAAGTCATGAAAAATATCCCCGTTGAAATGCGCTGGTGACGATGAGAGGAGAAGCGTTGTCCGCCATGATTCAAGCAGCATGCGAGCTGCTGATCTCAGCGTCCATAGCAACCATCATAGCAACCATGTTATTATATAGCGAAATATTCTTCATCATAACTATCAAACCAAACATCCTACACTTTCACCGAGCAAAGATTATGAAAGTGGAATGCACATTTCTCGCTAAAAATGTTTACACAAGCACTTTTAATGGCGTAACTTTACTAAAATATCACATTTTCCACCCAAAATAAAAATAATGTCCGCCATTTTCTCAGAAAATCTTCCTAAAAACTATCCAATAGGAAAGATACATGTGTTCTATATATATCTATGGGAAAGATGCTCACAACGTCAAACATCACCGGATAGGTCCATGGGCAATACATTGTAGTGAATTGAACCCCCTCGACGTCAGCAGACGAGGTCAAATGTGAATTTCACGTCAGTGACAGACGGGAATGTGACGTTGACCACAGTCGCCCCGTGACGATCTAGGAGTGAGAATGTGTTGGTCCAGTCGGGAACTTTGTGTTTTTGATGGTTTATTTTCTGGATGTTACAAGCAAACAAAGCACATTTGTCTCTCTCCTGTATCTGGTAAAAAACCATGACCCTACCCAGTGCCTGTCTTACCTGTGCCCGCCCACCTCTATATATAGGCACCTGGTGCGCCACAGCTGGCCACTAATTGCAAACAAAAGCATAAATAAACTCAAATTAACTTCAACTAATAATGCAAACAAGAAATTAAACATTAAATAATCAAATTAATTTATATCAGGCCAACAAACTACACAAATGTTTTATAATTAAATCGGACAAATGAATAGCTCCAACAACATGTATATAATTTGATGTTTGTTTGTTTCAGTAAACAGAACAAGCACTATACTGTTGTCCTATCACAAACCATCTTACTAGATATGTAACTGTCAACTGTTGATATCAACTGTCTTCCTGTTGATATGTCATTGAAAAGTTTTTAAATTTGTATACACATTAATTAGGCTACATCAAATTCCATATTTTTTATATTAATTCTGACAATAAAGCCACATTCAAACACTATCAGGGTTAGGTAAGGTTAACGGCAGGGCACTAGTTTTACTCTGTTAACATTTGGGAGGATCATGATGGTCTTAAGGTTGGCTTCTTTGCTTTGCCTGTGTACAGGTCCTGTCCCTCACTGGCTTTCAATACATTATTATGTCAAAACCACTGCTTGAAACAACAATGTTTTTGCCCAGCTGTGTCTGGCCTAAATAGATTCACACAGTGAGAGGAACTTATGGAGCCACAGCAGAGAAAAGCATGACGTGCATGGGGGCTGAGAGGGGACTGAAGTGGGCTCTAGGTGTGGGCAGACAAGATGTGAGGGTAGAATCTAGAGTAGAGAAGGAGGCCGGCTAACCTGTCTTTAAAAAGCAGTATGAGAATGACAGGGATATGCAAATGATTCAGGACAAGTGCACAGAAATGGCATGTTGGCCATCTGATACAAGGGTAATATCAAAATCATAGAAATATTCATAAAGAATTTCCTCAGCCTTTTCCTAGACCTTAAAGGCACAACGAGTAAGATGGCACGTTGGCGTCCCCTTTGGACAAAAGCGGTAGTATTTTTACGACGCCCGCTGTCGCAAATGCTCGTGCCAGGCGCGCGAGTGTGAACTGAGAAGGGCGCAATATAGTGCATGTACGTGTGTTGAAAGTGTGAGGACTCTTTTCGGCTACGTGAGAGTGGTTTTGACACTGCATCAACTAATGCCAGTCAGTACACACACCTGATTGCAATGAGTTGATGCAGCAGCGTCACCTAACTACTCTCTCTCACGGAGCTGTGTCCTCACAGAAAGCGAATGAAAGAGAGACGGCAGTTAGTAGGCTATGGAGGATCACGATGAGGTAATGTGTTTGTGTTGTTGATGTAAATAATGACTATTTCAGATAATGGTTATCTGATGACGGTGAAGCAAAGCAAACGTTGTGTTAGTACCAACCGCTCATTCCTTTAGGAGTAAACACAGTCTAGTTTCGCTCTCGTGAAATTGTATATACGTTGCTTGGCAACGTCCTCGTCCCGCCCGTAGTCACTCTCCCTTTTCGCTTTTCTTCATTGCATTCTTTTTTTCTTTGATGGTTCAGCCCCGTTACCAGTCATTATGACGACAAATAACTGTCTCAAACAAGGCTCCCGCTCCCCTTCCCTCACCTGGAGGGATAGGCTTCTCAAATGACGTTGCAGAGCCACACTGAAATCTGCAACCAATACGGATATGTGACCATAGAGCCTGCACGAGCGAACCGAAAATCGGACTGGGTGTGCGACCAGACCAAAAGCAGTAATAAAAACTATATAAAAATGTCTTTCTTTGCACTGATGGTCCCGTTTGCTGTTAAAGGTAATTTATGATTATCAGAGGAAACATGAGGCTGTTTAAAAGATATTTAAATGTTACTCGTAGCCGCTTTAAACAGGATATACTGTAGATTGTGTGATGTGTGTTCAAGTACACACATCACTGGGTTGACCTAAAACCAATGCCTTAAAGAAAACTGTGATGCAATAAGTCAATGTCAAATTGGAACTAGCACTGCATTTATATATATGAAAGTGGGAATGTGTATTACGTGTTTACCTCAGTAGGGACACTAATGTACACTGGTACAATAACGTCTTTATTGGTCTCTTGTCTCAAACATTTGTTCAGGAAATGTGAATGGAACAGGAGAACTGAATATCCATTATTTTGGGGCTTTATTGACAATGTGGTAGTATTCTGTAATGTTGAATGTCTTGTTTTGTCTTATCTTTACTGTGGACCCAAGAATGAATAGTTGTTGCTATGGTAATAACTAATGAGGATCATAAAAGGTGCACTATATGTTACTTTGGGTGAGTCAGAGAAGTGAACATTTTCGAAGATATATTCTAATAACAGAATAATCAAACTTGTGTGATCCCTGGAACACTGTTTGAAGTTAGAACGCTTCCTTAAAAGTTACTGTTTCACTGTTGTTGTTTACAGCACCATGGCCTGCTGTTTGGTTTACAAACATATTCTAGTCTTCCCAGGTCGAAAAGAAGTATAGGCTACTTAAGTAGATCTTTTCCCAAACATACTTATTACATTTTGCGTGCTCTAATACTAAGTGCATACTAAGTGTGTTATTTTGGAACAACTTTAAGTATGATAAGTGCTCTTTTAGATATGCTAAAGTTCAACTTTAAATGAACAGAAATACAATTAAGTGTACTTAGTTGTGTTAAATTGGAACAACTTTAAGTGATCTTTAATGCAATTAAGTGTATTACTTTAAATTATATTTAAAATACCCTTTCAGTCACATTTGAAGTGCTCTCTGTGTAGATCTTTAATTTCATTTAAATTTGCTCTTTTTTCATATTATAAGTATACTTGAAGAGCCACTAAAAGTATAATAAAACATACAGTAAAACATACTTTAACACAACTTAATATAGACTATAGTGTTGTGGTCACAGCAGCCCGCGGTGTTTTCCTCGTCTGTATCTGCCACTCCCCCTGTCTGTCTCACGTCGCACCTGATCCTCATCTGCAATCACGCTCACCTGGACTTCACCTCCAATCAACTCCCCTTCATAACCCGTGGATTCCTTGCTGTTGGCGCCAGATCGTCCTTTGCGCTACCGTGGTAACTATTACGTACCTGGCTCCAGTTTACTGTTCCCTCGCTCTCGCTTACTCGCCTCTTGCTTCCTGTTGCCTGTAGCTGTTGACCACAACCTAACTTTTGTTTTTCCTCTGCCTGCAGTATCCGGATCACTCTCTCCAGCTTCCCGGCTTTGGTCTCCCCCTGGCTCCCTCACCCACTACCTGCTTCCCCACACCATATATAAATAAACCTTTTTATATAAAACCTACTTCGTCTCTGTCTGCTCTTGGGTCCAGCATCGTAACCATAACATATAGCTCATTAATAATGCATTTAAAATAATGCATTTTAAATATATTACGCTGTAAAAAATGTATTTAAATGCCAACACACACAGAGAACATAATTTTACTGACTTTAATGTAGAGATCGTTAACATAACAGACAAAATATTTCCAGAGTAATAATAATACATTTTATCTAAAGGCGCCTTTCACTGCATTCAAAGACACCATACAGACATTTAAAACTTTTAAAAAGCAGTAGTGAGCAATATAAAATTAAAGCAACAATAAAAACAACAGAGAGAAGCAGAGCAATTTACATCAAATGAAATAGGCAGTTTTAAACAGATGTGTTTTGAGTTGTGACTTAAAATGGGGGAATGAACCAATGTTTCTGAGTTGGGGTGGTAGTCAATTCCAGAGACGGGGAGCAGATCGGCTGAATGCTCTGCTTCCCATGGAGGTGAGACGGGCAGAGTGGACAGACAGGTGTATGGAGGAAGATGAACTGAGGGAACAGGAGCCAGTGGGAGTCTGGAGGAGATCAGACAAATATGGGGATGGCCTTGTATGTATTCAGTAGGATTTCAAATTGGATAGGGATCTGGACCGGGAGCCAGTGGAGCTGTTGGAGGACACGAGTGATGTGGTGGATGGAGGGGGTTCGAGTTATGATGCGGGCAGCTGAATTCTGAACTAGTTGAAGTTTATGGAACGATTTGTGAGGTAGGCCGAGGAGGAGAGAGTTGCAATAATCCGGACGGGAAGTGACGAGACTGTGGACAAGGATGGTGCAGTGTGGGGGGTCAGGGAGGGATGGAGGCAAGAGTACAAAGCAAGTACAGTATTACATCTTGACCAAAATTAAATGCAAATATTCTGGTATGGCAGAGCATATTTAAAGAAGCAAAATGTACAGAAATTAATATCCCATTATATAAAGCACAACAAGAATGATTATCTTAGAGGCATGCTCCGCATTGAAATGTCCTGCACAATAATAAAATGCTTTTTTCACAAACTAAAACACAAACTGAAATTAAACATTACATTCTCCCATCTTCATCTTTCCAGTGGAGTGGTTTCCTTTGAGTAGGCCTGGTCTACAAATTCTTCTGCAAATGAGGGCTTGCACTTCTGGCACAGTGTTGTTTGGAAACTTCTTCATCTCGGTGTCTTTGAAAGGGACAAAAAGTTAATATAGTTAGCAAAAAAGGCTTTAATTGTCATCTTTTCGGTTTCCATTTTGATCCTCTTGTTCATCCATGCTATATAGCTACACCTGTAAAAACCTATGGTTAGCTGTAATGTGCATGATTAAATATGCACTCACTATTTAAAAACCTTATTTTTTTCTTACTAGAATATAATTGAATGTTGTGGATGAATTGAGAATTAGTTATTTCAGTGATGAATGCATTCTAACATGTTGTTACTGGGTTATTTCACAATGTGGACATGTGTCCCTGCCTAGCTAGCTGAGCTTAGCCATGCTATAACTTTGTTGCTAACGTTTAGAATTCCACACCAACATTATCCAGCTCGCAAAATATTTTATAAACTCGGGGGATGCCCATATAATAGTAAATTAACCAACTGTGTTGTCTGCCGAAAAATTTAACTTACCGTCAAGAAGAAGTAGTTTGGCTGGCAGTATTTTCGTTTTTCCATGTCGGATTCGGCTTGGCAGACACACACTGGCCCTCTTCACGGTGAAGTTCATCACGGTTGCTGACCGGAGCTGACTGATATTCCGTTCTTCTTTGTTCCCCTTTTATTATTTCTGAGCAGTCCACCTGCCGATGTCCGAATCATGAAGCAAAGCAAACCTTGGAAACGATTATTCAAACGCCGTTTCTTTCTTGGCCCTATCCGTATCTCTATCAGCAACGGAAATCTTCGCAACGTAATGTGTCACGTGACTCGGTGACTGGCCCCCGATTGGCCAGTACGCACATTTGATTCGGAAACGTGGACTGTGATTGGTCGAATTAAATGCACTGGGATGACTGTATGTTTTTTTGTTTTTTAGGTTCGGTGAAGATCTCACCATGTCACCTGTGGAAGTGCACTGCTGCTATTCGTTGAGAACAGAACCTACCTGCAAAATGCTGAAGCCATTTAAAACAATGTTTACACGTTAGATTAAAGGGGGTACGTTTAAACAATATGCCTATTTGGTATAGTGTTGTAATGAACTATTGAGATGTTTTTTTCTTTTTTTTTGGTAATAAGTAGGCCTAAACTATAATGTACAGTGCTACATAAAATACATTTTATAAGTACAAAAAAATCTGAATTTTTTGATTAAAAGTTACATTAGTATACTCTGAGATGTAATTATATTTATAATACATTAGGAGTGCACTTTGTTAAACTACACCTGCACGGATTATAGCTACCTACAGTATAGTATAATGAAGTTTAAATGAATTAATATGCTTTAATAAAAATATACTTAAAATGTATAAGAAAAACATGCTTCAAAAATCCTACTTCTGATAAGAAGACTGAAGCACTTGTGCATTACATAATAATATAATTTGGTACCAATTAAAGCAAACATGCTATAAGTAGCCTATACATTTATAACACTTGAAGTGGAATTATTTTTAAATGCACTTAAACAAAGCACTATAAAATAGCACTATAAATAAGCATAAAATAAATATGTTTTGGGTAAGTACACTAAAATGTTCAAAATAATATGCTTACATTTTAGTATATTTTTTAGAAGCATAATTTAGCATATATTTAATACACTAGTAATCAAAGTATACTTTTGACTAGTATGTTAAAGTGCAAGAAAGGGTATCTTTAATGCATTTCAAGTAAGTACTTTAGAAATACCAATGTACTTCAAACATACTATTTGAACTTCCAGTACATTTTATATGCAATTAAGTATACTTCTTTTCGACCTGGGTCTTACATTTGGTTCCTGGTGCTAGATGGAATTATTCCATACTAAGAATGAAACTGCATTGTGGACCTTAAATCAAATCACATAAATATAACAGAGGAAATGAAAAAAAGAGCATGGGCAATGGCTTCCACCCCTAACAAAAGAAAGTATAGAAAGTAAATTCCCCCTCTCTTTATCCTGCCCTATTCTATCCCTCTTAGTGACAGAGGAGAGACAGGGGATTCCTGTCTGACGTTTTTTTCCTGGGTTGCCCCTAGAGACGTCTATTCTTTCAGTTAACACAGACCATCTCTACTCCGAAGCCCGGGGGAAAAGAGGACGGGAGAGTTTCCATTATTACATGCAAGGAGCTCTTCAAACAGCTGCATGTCAGAGCTGCCATATGTTCACCTGTACACTATGGAACCAACACACATTAAGCTAGCCATTTCTTTTGAGAAAAAGAGAGATATACACAACTTAATTAGGAATATGCCTCATATGAGCAAACGTATACACTCACCAGCCACTTTATTACACCTGTTCAATTGATTGTAAAAACAAATATCTAATCAGCCAATCACATGGCAGCAACTCAATGCATTTAGGCATGTAGACGTGGTCAAGACAACATGCTGAAGTTCAAACCGAGTATCAGAATGGGGCTGAAAAGGGGTTTAAGTGACTTTGAACGACTAAAACTAGATGCCCGCCATATTTAAAAACACCGCTACTACGAGACGTAAACATAACATGATTACCGAACGTACTTATCAAATCAACCGGCGAAAATACGCTGTATGGGTCCTGTTTGGTTAACAAAGCAAAACGAGAGGCAACACGTGTAAAAATAAGACTTATCTGCCGCTGTTGTTGTGCTTAAAGCTAGCGCCCTTCAGCGTTAGCCACGAGAGCAGCGACATAGACAGACGTTTACAGTGACGTCATGACTTTACTTTATTGCCGGCACTGTCCGGTGGGAAACACACAACTGGCGCCAGGGTGTAACCAGTTGTGAACTGGCCCCAGCAACAGCCTGGAGCTGGCACTTGGTTCCCATTGGTGGGAAAGGGGTATCTGTGCCCCAACGGCTGGCTGTTCGGAACAAAGAGCTGTTGATGAGCAGCACTTTTCTTCAAAGGTTCAACGGTTTTGAACTAAAAGCACTCGGAGCGCTCCGCCTCAAAGCGCGAGGCACAGAGAGCATTAAACAGCAGCTGTGCTTTTAATATGCACGCTGCCAGTGCGTCCTATAGAGAATGCATTGCAGATAGGCGCTTGCAGGGCAAAAAGCACGTTTGGTTGACATGGCCCCTAGAAGTAAATTATATATGTTTTTAAAAATATAACATCTTAAGGAAACGCTATCCAAAGACCAAACTCCCAGCAGTCGAAGTAAAATAAATATTTAAAAAAACGACAAGATGACCTATTGCCATGACAACCTTAGCCTCATTTCATCCCACCACTCTGATGACTTGCTCCTTAGCTATTCTGTCCACACACAATGTGTCAGACATTTCAGTGACATCGTCCATTTGAAGCTCTTGAACTAATCTCCAGCACTGATTTGTATTAAAGATTCAAAAATGGGAATAAGCAGACAGAAACACACAAACCACTGCAGTTGAGTTTACAGTTGGGTACTGTTTGGTCTTAATCAGCAAATCCAGATTACTGTAGAAGTGTTTCGTTACATCAATTCAAGCCTCACTCTAGTGGCTACAAGTGCAACTCAGGACTGGTTGTCTTGGCAATGAATTCATCCAAGTGATTGGCTGAACTAAAATACAATACTAGGTACTGTAAGAAATAACTTTCAGTCTCCGAACCATCCCATGTCCTATGTCACCCTATAATTTGAGCACAAAAAACACGTTTCAACAGCAAAAACAACATATCTTTGTTCTGGACGGTCTGTGAATTATGTCAATCACAGCTGTCAATGAAAATGTTTCTATTGGAAATGCATTCTACTCTGCTATTCCACTCTTCAGAGAACAGATGTTACGTTTTTTAATGTCATTATTCAATAGTGAGCACTTCAACTTAATTTCAATTTTTTAAGTGTATATATATATATATATATATATATATATATATATATATATATATATATATATATATATATATATATATATATATACTGTATAAGGGATCAAATGATAAGTTATACAAGTTCCCTGGCCAACCTCCATTCCCCCTCAGATCAGTTATGTGGTACCCAGTCCAGGTTCTTGATTGGAAATGACACATGCTTCTCCCAGAAGATAAGACCATGTACAAGAGGCATTATTGTGGAAAAACATTTTTTTCAGCTTTTATTTACATTTGAACAAAAAGTGGCATGTCCAAAATGATTCATACCCTTCTCAATAATCAATAGAACAAGCCTTTATTGGCTATTACAGCAATCAAACTCTTCCTATAATTGCTGGCCAGCTTTTAGTATGTCTCCACAGGTATTTTTGCCCATTCTTCTTTAGCAATGAGGGTCTTCTTGCCATCACCCTGATCTTTAGCTCCCTCCACAGATTCTCAATTGGATATTGAGAACCACTTTTGTTATGTGTTTTGGGTCGTTGTCCTGCTGAAATGTCCACTGGTGCCCAAGGCCAAGTGTCCCTGCAGACTGCCTGATGTTGTTGTTAAGAATCTTGAGGTATTGCTCTTTTTTCATGGTGCCGTTTAGTGTGATTAGGTTCCCTGGTCTATTGGCTGAAAAACACCCTCCAAAGCATTAGGTTCCCACCACCATGTTTGACAGTGGGGATGATGTTCTTAGGGTTGAAGGCTTCTCCTTTTTATGCCTAATGAAGGATACATCATTGTGGCCAAACAATTACATTTTGACCAGAAGTCCTTCTTCTTTGTCCAGATTAATGTACCTTATCTGGAGAAGTGGCATCCTCCTTGGTCTGCATCCAATGAACCCAGCAGTGTGCAGTGTCCTTTGGTTTGTCTCCCATGAGGCGATGCCTCCAGCAGAGCCAAGATTGAACCTGAAAAAACCTGAAAGAGTTGGAGCTCATCGCTAAAGATGAATGGGCAAAAATACCCGTGGAGACATGCAAAAAGATGGCCAGCAATTATAGGAAGCGTTTGATTGCTGTAATAGCCAATAAAGGCGTTTTCTATTGATTATTGAGAAGGGTATAAATAATTTTGGACATGCCACTTTTTGTTCAAATGTAAATCAAAGCTGAATTTTTATTTTTTTTCCACAATGATGCCTCTTGTACATCGTCTTATTATCTTCTGGGAGAAGCCTGTGTCATTTACAATCAATGTACATTTACAATTGCTGGTTGGATTAGAGTAACTTTAAGTCAAAATTTGCCAGGGGTATGGATAATTTCAGGCTTGACTATATAAATGATGGTCCAGAATACCATCAATGGTAGACTGGACCAACTTAGAATTATCTTCCACAACACATGGTCTCCAGTCCAGAGTCAGCACAAAATGTACTTTATTGTACTTCATTTAGACCGTTAGGCATTCAAGACTTTAGTTTTGAGGTCCATCGACTTTTTGCTGCCAAACTCTGGGCTGTCGACCAAACCGTAACGGATTCAAGGCCTGCAAAACCAGATTTTCCACCCCGTGCCCACAAAAATTTACATTAAGGTATGTTGTTTTAAAGGCATATAGGTAATTTTCAGCGAATAACCGCTAACCGGGTTAACATTTAACGCTCAGAGTAGTGCCCCGCCCACCCTGTTCCCGTTCTGGCAACACTTAGTATTAAACATGTCCAGCTGCTGGCTCTGGGCCAGGCTTTTGAAATGGCCGTAAGCAGAGCCGCGGCATTGTGTAAACACCCAACTTTGAATAGTTATTGACATAAATATATAAAAATAAAGTTTAGCTTAGTTAGGTTCTTGGCTTCCAAAGACCATGGGCCCCCCAAGTGGCTGGGCCCTAGAAAGCCTTCCCACTTTCTACACCTTATGGGCAGCCCTGGTTGTGGGCGAGGTTTTGGATGTGTTAATCTCAAAATAAATATCAATTTGTCCTTCCAGAAATTGTAGAATCTTACAGCCCAGCATCCATTTCATTTGAACTCTCAAAAATGTATCTAGTCTTGAAGAGCTTTTTTAAGTTTGAGTAACAGTAAGATTCTTTCCTTGATGAATTCAGGTGTCTCCATATCAGATCAATGTAGTTCTTTAATACAGTTATGCATTACTTTCCTGTACTTTTTGGTGTGCTATATGGTAACAAAATTGTGTTTTGATATATTTTTGTACAGTTTTGGCTGGATTATTTTAGTCGATTTTTATTTTAGATTATTTTATTTGAGTCGTCCTGCTACTTGTGTCTGGGGGTTGATCTATGAATTGTGAAAAGGATTTGGACCCCTCAGGTAAAACAGAAAACAGATCTACCTTCTCTTGTTCTTCTTCATTCTTATAAAGTTGACAAGGTTATTACTCTGTTGTTTTCCTGAGTCTACAAACAGGTTTAAATTCGTAACGTACATGTTTGTGATAAAGAATTTCCTTTTGGGGGCAGTAACGTCCAAAGTCTTTGATCTATGTCTTCAGGTTGACACGAGCAGCCAGGTACAATTTGAAAAATGTTCCATGAGTTTCATGTCACATACTGAACATACTGCATATACAGACCCAGGTGTCACACCATAAGGAAGTCTGACCAGTTTTTCACTGCACCTCACCTCGGCGGCCCGCGGCATAGGCCATATCTGTTATAGTGTCCTTTGTTGTTGCCTGCTCCTGTAATAAACCTAGTGAATACTCAAGAAAACCAATGTTATTTTGTAGAAATCTGTTGCGTGAGTTTTAGGGTATTACAATAAATTGGTAAGTAAGTCAGAAATGTGTTACTATTTAAAAAAAGATATATAATAATCACAAAAGTGTCCTTTTTCTCACTTGAGCCCCCAAACTCTCGCTGCACGTCCCTGGTTGATAAGATAGTCAGTCTATCTACCGATACATGTATGTGTTTATTTAGGGATGAGCGCACACACATTGATACAAGTAAAGTATGAGTAAGGGCCCATTGACTCGAGGTTTTCCGGGGCCCAGCCATTTGTGTGGGCGGGCCTGCATAGAGTTGATCAGGTTGTTGCTTGTGGCCTGTGGCAGGTGCGGCAT
>CM047509.1:185000-187500 GCA_026122265.1 Ammodytes dubius | reverse complement strand
TGGGCTCCGCCCGGAACTCTGCCGCAACGCCTGCGCCGGACGAGGCCTTTGTATAGCCTTATGGTATCAATGGTCTGTAGAAAGGTTCTGCGACTTAAATATGTCGCAAAGGATCTGAAGCGCGCCTTGCTTAAGCCCATGCGACACAGCACCCTGTCATTATGACCGTGCCACTTGCCCCTCGCTCCAATCGGAAAACCATTGACCGAAACTTTCGTTACCGCCGGTCGTATCGCCATCACTGCTCTTGTGAACTTGCGATACTTTTCAGTTTTCGTGGCTGCCGAGTCACGCAAGGTGACACTGGAGACTTCGAAGGGTAGGGCAACATCGATGATCATTGCCTCTGAATCTTTGACCAGGATCAGGTCAGGGACGCCCACCTCTCCGTTCTTGGAAGTGAGATGTTTTTCCCGCAACACCTCCCACTTGGACCGCTCAGCTTGTTCCGCAATGAGGCCGCATATGTTATTATGCCTTCTCATTCGGTTGAGTTTGAGGGCGCCACACTTGCTCACGATGTGGCTCAGGGTTTCCCCTCCGGCCCCACAGAGACGACACTCTGTAGCAACGTAGTTCTTACCAACCTTTGCCCGCCCCAAGGTTGGTAGATTGTTAGTGCGAATTTGCAGCGCCATTATGACCGCTGCCTGATTGAAACGTTTCTCCTCGGGGTGCAGGAGCCAATCGTTGCTGATGCGGTCGTCTCGGAAGACAACTACACCAGAGCCCTGAGTCTTTAGGGCGCACCATCGATCGAACTCTACCGACCTCCACGTAGCGAGTGGAAGGTTGGAGATAGCAATGTCATCAACATTTTTAAGCATGGGAAGGGGGTCGGGCCCCTTATGGTTTTTGCGGGCCACTTTCCACCAGGCAAGGATATTTGATTCAGGGATCGCGTCCCTGACAAGGGATCTTGTCAGGTTGTCCGCTGAATGCCATAGCGATACCAATCTCCTCAGCTGTAGAAGTGGGACAATTGTGCCAAGTTTTACGACGCCCAGCCCGCCGTCACGCATCCTGCTGTACAGTAGCCCGTCCGCCGTTGACGGGGCTAAGTGCAGCCAGTTTTTAACAGCGACTCTTATGCTTTTATCGCAATCATTGAGCACTGTTTGTCCCAACGCTGTTAGGTTTGCTGAATAGATTACCCTCGGAAGGGCAAACATCTTCAACAGAACCAGTTTCTGTGAAGGCCTTAGGCGCGACTTGGTCAGCTTCTGCAACATCGTCTGCACCATTACCACCAGCGGGGCTTTCAGGATTCCACTCCTCGGACTGATCTGGACTCCGAGGTAGGCGACTGAGTCCACAACCATGTCTAGGGGAAACCCATCAAGTTTCCATGGTTGGCACGCATTGATGGCGTAACTCCCCCCCGGGTGGCTTATCATGAACCCGTGGGACTTGGAGGGATTTACTTTCAAACCGGTCAGACGAGAGAACGTTTCCAGGATAGCCAAGTTTCGCCTCATGCCATCATGAGACTCGCTCAGTATCACCAGATCATCGGCGAAGGCCAGAGACGTTAATTTGGCTGACCCGTGCGGATAGCCAACACCCAGCTTCTCAAGGACCCTGAGTAGGGGATCAATACCGAGGTTGAACAGCAGGGGGGACAGGGGGTCTCCCTGTTTGACCCCCTGACGCATCATGATTCTTGCCGTTTCTCCGGAGCCCGTTTTCACATGAGTGAAACAATTTGTGTAGCTATCTGAGATCAGCTGGATCACCGACGTGTCGACCCCTCTGCATCTCAGTATGCTCAGTAAGTGACGGTGGGAGATAGAATCAAATGCTTTAGCGAAGTCGATGAACACTACCGCTAGTGTCCCCTCAACACGCTTGCAGAGCTTCATCAAGCCCTCGAGAATACAGAGATTCTCAGCGCAGCCTGGGGCTTCGATGAACCCCCTTTGACGTTCTTGTATGTCACAGGAGTCTCGCAACCGGTGGTTTAGCACTCCTGATAATACCCTCACAATAAGCGAGCTAATCGTAATCGGCCGCCACTGCTGGATATCTTTCCTTTTCTCAACATCGTTTGATTTAGGAATGAGGGTAGTCCAGCTACCCTTAAGACTTTTTGGCAATCCGCCTGAGAGAAGAAATCCATTGAAAAGACAGGCCAACTTCTCACCTCTCCGGTCCCACTTCAGCAGATCAGCCTTCCTAATGCCGTCAGGGCCAGGAGCAGAGCGATTCTTGACTTTCGTCAGAACCCGCAATACTTCATTCGGGGATACGGGACAGCAAAAGGGGAGATTGTCCGCTTTCGGCAGGTCCGCAAATTGCCCGAGGTCCGAAAACCTCTCTACACCGCCCCAGATCTGGGCATAGGCAGCTTCGATCACTCCTGGGTCGATATCACAAGTCACCCTAACCGTACCATCTAGGATCAACTTGGCCGCCTTGTCCTTGCTCTTCCTGTACAGAGATTGAAGAGACTGATTTAGAGAATGTCTGTTACCCCTGCAAGCTCCCATAGTGCGGGCGG
>CM047509.1:130000-177500 GCA_026122265.1 Ammodytes dubius | reverse complement strand
TTGCCAAAAATAATGGTCATATACTTTCAGGGATGTATCATTAAATAAGGTGGGCAGGAATCAACAAACATAATAGCAAACTAATAATAACTGAATTATTGATACACTGTAACTGCTGTCTTTTTTCAGTTGTGTGTTATACAACTTTCACACCAAATTATTGTTGCCAGCTATAACTTATAGCAGCTCATATCATTCTGGTGGTTTACATACTGGTTTAGGAATATCCACAATTTAAAAAGGCCTATTTCAGACAAATATTTGTATTTTTACATTTCTCTTCAAAACTACTGTTGACGGCGGACAATTGTAAGAGAAACCAACCCTGGATTATATTGGTAAAACTTCTTTATCATTGACCAACAGGGCAAGTAAGCACTTCAAGATATGCTGCAGATTAAACAATAGAATCAGAATCACAATCTCTTTATTGTCATTGCACTGTCATTAATTGACAGTTTTGATTCATTGTAGGCCTATAGACTGTGGGGTAGAGACACTCAAAATAAGTGATTTTTTTAAACAAAAACAAATTAAGTATAGGTTTAAAAAAATGTAGAAGGTGTAGAAATTCTAAAAACTAAAATATAAATATAAAAGTCAGCCACTTGTAGAGGTCAGATTGATATAGCAAGAATTTAGAATTCTGCATTATTTAGATAAATAACAGCTGTAATAGATTTTCTGTTTAAGCTTCACAGACATTTAGGAACACCCAGTAGCAAACAAAAGTGTTCTTTTAGAGTATTTTGAGTATATCTACACTTTATAAATAATATATCTAGAGCATATTAATGACTGCATCATAACTACAAAATAGCTGAGTTCATCTTTGTATTAGTCTACCGTTATTCTTGTTTAAGTAGCCAAATATATTCAGTTGTGAATTTAGTGAATGGTTGTACTTACATTTTCTTCTTCGATCTACTCTTTCTGCCAACAAAGCAGGTTGAGCAAGATGAATTTAAATGTGGAAATACATTTAAATACAAGGCACCTGTCTGAGGTAAAATTCACCACAAAGTCCTGCTGCTCAATTCTAAAGTGTAGTTGTCCAGTCACAAGGAGCAAAGAGAACCTGTGAGCCCTAAACACACTCTAAAATACAGCAAAATAGCTTTGGCCAGTTTGGGCGGAGACAGTTTGTTTCAGGCAAGGGCTGGTTTAGGGGGGGACTTCCCTGCCCTAGAGAGGTGGTAGTGGCTGGAGAGCCTTGCATGTTCAGACTCTTCTGTTAGTATTCTATCCCACCATATCAGCTCCTCTTACAGTGATGCTACCTCCACCTTCCAGCTTTCTCTATCTCTCTTGAGCAAAAGTAGAAGAATTGTTCAGATTCTTGCATTTCATTTTGTAATGACCCTGCTTCATACAATCCTAATCTGAAAAGAACAGTTACCCTGCAAGACAATTATGCTCGAATAGGAAGTACAATATTCCCCTCAGAGTATAGAATTAAAGAATAGAATTGAAGCGTAACGACATATACTGTACTGTACTGTAAAAAGTACTAAAGCTGATAAAAGAGCTTTCTTTCTGAAAACACCTGCCTGATGATCCCAAAAGTTACACTGTGAGAGTAAACCACACAGTAAAGTTGCTGGTCAAACTGCTAATCAATGTGTTGAAAGGGACCATGTTCAAATAATGACAAATAACTGTGATTCAAGCACTTTTGATTAGTTACTGGTAAATAGACAGGGAGATACTGCATTAATGAAGCATTAGGTAACGTGGAGTTAATGAGTAGGTACTGGTAAGTACTGAAAGACTGTGATTCAAGCACTTTTGATTAGTTACTGATAAACAGACAGGGAGATAATGCATTAATGAAGCCTGTGTCTGGCCTCTCATTTTATTAAATGTGAAATCCAACGGGGGTATGTAGGCCCAGAGGGGAGAGCCTCATATCGGGTAGAAATGTTGCGTTTGCTGGGCGTCTCGCCTGGTTATGGCACTTTTAAACTTTTTTCAGACATTTGCTCCGTTTGCTCCCCGATTTGCTCCCTTTGCTCCCTGATCGACTGCCCAATATGTCTACCCCGCCCCGGAGAAGACCTCCGGGTTTCACCCGATCAGAGCTGGGGGAAGGCCCTCTGTCCCTCAGTCCGGGCCGCCTAGGCAGGACCAAGGTCCGCGATCGTTCCCTGTTGGCAGCGAGGGCCCTGGGCTTGGCACCAGGAACATTGAGTAGGACAAGCCCTACGAAACTGATAAACAGTGGCACGGCCAAGCGTGTCCTGTTTCCCACGACCATGGCTAGGAAGAGCATGCTCCTGATGAGCTGGGACAAGGAGTGGAGGGACTCCTGGACAAACAAATCGGCCCTGCCCAACACTGTCATTCTGGGCTTAAGGGTACCGTGGCTGAGACAGAACTGTACCCTGTGTGAGGTAACTCTCACTACCCTGAAGGAGGCTGTCGACCATCTCAAGAAGGTGCACGGCCCAAGGAAGACATTGTTTATATGTAGGAGATGTGCGACCTCGTGTCGAGTGGCGGCTTCGGCCATTCGACACGCCGCCCAATGCGGATCCGCGGCTAGGAAAGATAAACATAAAGGTGATCAGCCGTGCGGTCTGTGTGTAATGACCTTTGGATCCCAAAGGGGCTTGAGTCAACACATGCGGGTCAAACACTCGGGGGCCTACACGAAAGAGTGTGAGATCAAGGCAGGAAAAGATCCCAAGGAGGCTTGGACCGACAGCGAGGTTGGCTATCTGGAAGGCCTGTTGCGTGGAGTGAAGCCGAGTCCAAAGAAATATATGATCGCACAGCGGCACCTGCAACGGTTTACCCTTCGGCAAGTGACCGTCAGAGGCAACGCAATACACAAGAGGGCAGTGGTGGTAGGAGACCGGCCAGCTGCCCTGGACCCGTATCTCGGCGGGCTCCAGGACCTCGGAATGCCGCTGCAGCCCGCCCCTGCGGTGGATATGGTGAAGGACTTGATTGCCCGATCATTGACCGGAAAAGAGGTGGAGGGGGCGCTTGACCCCCTGGCGGTTTGCGCTCAAACTATCAGCGCATACGTCAGGCAGTTGCAAAAGACCATTGGAGGCAAGCGGAGGAAAAGGAGACTTATCCGCACAGTAAGAACCACAAAGGCTAAAGGTCGACCCTACCGACCCTCCATGAGGACCTTGTATAGAAAGAACAAGAACATGGCAGCCAAGATGATCCTCGACGGAATGGGGAAGGCCACGTGCAACATCGACCCCAAGGAGGTTGAGGCTGTCTACGCCAGGATCTGGGGGGGCGTGGATGGCTTCGTTGACCTGGGCCGATTTGCGGTATTACCGCGCGCTGACAATAGCCCATTCTACTGCCCGGTTAGCCCTAAGGAAGTCCTGGACGTAATCAAGCGGATGAGGGCTGGCTCAGCACCAGGCCCGGATGGCATTCGGAAAAAGGATCTGCTCAGATGGGACTCGGGAGGGGTCAAACTGGCGAGCCTGTTTAACGCAATACTCTTGACAGGGAAATTGCCCAGAAGTCTGAAGGGCAGCAGGACAACCTTATTACCCAAGACAAGTGATGAGGCCCTAAGAGGAGACATTCATCAGTGGAGGCCCATCACTATCAGTTCAGTAGTCGTGAGGGCCCTGTCCAGCGTACTACACCGTCGCCTGAAGGACGCCTGCGAGGTCCACGTGAGACAGAGGGGATTCATCGAGGCTCCGGGCTGCGAGGAGAACCTGGCCGTCCTAGAGAGTCTCATGAAACAGAGCAGGAGAGATGGACGATCGTTGGCCGTTGTATTCATAGACTTTGCCAAGGCGTTCGACTCGGTGTCGCACAAACACCTCCTGCAGGTGCTGGAACACAGGGGAGTGGATATTTCTGTTATCCGCTTGATATCCAGCTGTTATCAAGGCTGCTTTACCAAAGTGGCCACGGGACAAGGCCGGACAGGGAGAATCACCATGGGCAAAGGGGTCAAGCAGGGAGACCCCCTCTCTCCACTACTATTCAACCTGGCAATTGACCCTCTCCTTCGAGTTCTGGAGGCCAGGGGTACCGCGTTCTCCTGCGGTTTGGCAAAGATATCGGCGCTGGCATTCGCCGATGACTTGGTTCTATTGAGCGATTCCTCGCTGGGTATGCAGAGGAACCTGGCCATTTTGGAGAAGTTCGCTGGGCTTACGAGCCTCCAAGTTAACCCCAACAAATGTCATGGGTTTTTGCTGTCTCAAAAATCAACGATTGTCAGCCCTGGTCTATCGGTGGAGCGTCCATACGAATGGTGGGCCCAGGAGACACGGTGAGATACCTGGGGGTAGAGGTAGACCCGAGGCGTGGGGTGCATAAGGCCCCACTGGAACAGATTGTGCAGACGATGCTCCGGAAGATCTCAGAGTCCCGCCTGAGACCGACCCAAAAGATCAACCTACTAAAAGTGTATGCCCTGCCCAGAACCGTCTATGTGGCGAACGTAACCGCCCTCGGGAGTACCGCTCTGGCCTCAGCTGACCGACAAATACGGGAGGCAGTTAAGAGATGGCTACACATCTCTCCGTCTACAACGGATGGTTTGCTCTATTCCAGGGCCAGGGATGGGGGATTGGGCATAACCAAGTTGAGCTCTGCAATTCCCATTTTGCAGCTTAGGAGATGGACTAG
This sequence comes from Ammodytes dubius, assembly GCA_026122265.1. Lineage (NCBI taxonomy): Eukaryota > Metazoa > Chordata > Actinopteri > Uranoscopiformes > Ammodytidae > Ammodytes > Ammodytes dubius. The sequence continues at coordinate 172,877 of CM047509.1, read as the reverse complement.
GCTGTGGCACTCTCGGGACGAGTTGACCAGGGCGACGTTCAGGGCCACCGTCCCAGGCAAAACTTTGGTGGACAGGTGGGAAACGGTCCGGAAAGATCACAGGGGCCCCAACCCCTTGCCGGTGTACAAAACCGTGGATGAAATCTCGGAGGAGTCTGTTTCCGCCCTCAACTGGAGGGCCGCAGAGTTCGAGCGCTGGTGCGCACTAAGGGAGCAGGGATGCGGGACAGTGGTCTTCAGGGATGATAAAATAAGTAATAACTGGCTCATTCACCCAGTGGATAGGCAGATGTCCCAGTCGGCCACGATATTGGCCCTTCAAATGAGAACTAACACTCTACCGTCCCGCCGTCAGACAAAGCGAGGCGAGGCATCGGGGAGCAGGGCATGCCGCCTCTGCAGGAACGGGTGTGAGACCCTGAGGCACATCCTAGGCAAATGCTCGAGCTTTAAGGCTAACAGGATGAGGAGACACAATAACATATGCGGACTACTGGCTGAGCAGGCAGCCAGACACAAATGGGCGGTCTGGGTGGAGAGGCACCTGACCGCGGAGGACGGCGAGGTGGGGGTCCCCGAACTGGTAATGGTCAAGGGGGAGGAGGCGATGATAGTAGACGTTGCCTTGCCCTTTGAGGTCTCAGAAGGCACCCTCCGCGAGGCAGAAAGAGTGAAGGTGGACAAATACAAGAAGTTCAGGAGCGCTGTACTGAAGCAGTGTCCGGAAGTGACAAAAGTGACAGTGTTCGGCTTTCCCATTGGCGCAAGAGGAAAGTGGCACGGGAGGAACACTAGACTATTGAGCTGCATGGGACTTGGCAAGGCGCGCGGCCGATCCTTTGCAACATTTCTGAGCAGGAGGACCCTACTACAAACGTCAGACACATGCAGGCTGTTCAAGCAGATGGTGCGGAGAAAGCCCAAAGCGCGCACATCGGGATCGGCCGACTGAAAGGAGCAGACGAGGAGACACGTCTGGAAGCTCCAGTCATACCAATGGATTGGCTACATGCCAAGACGGACTGATTGTCATACAATCAATTACCTAGCCGCGAGTGAAGGGTCCATTGAGGGAAGGCGCATGGTCGGTCGTCACATGCGGAGCCTGGACCTGGCCGGAATCGGATGGAGCGGGAGACCAACGTACCTGTGGAGTGAAACATTTATATATACGCAAATGGGCGTGGCCTATCTCAAAAGATGCAGCTGACTTGTGGGCATCTGTGGATATAAAGTGTTTGACTGTCGGACTTTCGGTGTGGAAGTTATACACGTTTTCCTTTTTTTGTAGCGCCACCTAGTGGCTGGCATGTCTGAATTTTTTTGTCTGCGTACCAGGCACGGACCTGGATCTAGTCATGCAAGTGGCATGTCCCAACCCTTTACGGTTTGGGCTGCAGCACCACTTTTACGCGGAGAAAAATAATAATCCCAGCAAAAACAATAGGGTTCCCTGCCCAGCAGGGCTATGGAACCGCGTTGCTCTGCAAAACGCGGTCCCAGGCCCTTCTCGGGCTTGGCCCCCTAATAAAAGTCAGCCACTTGTAGAGGTCAGATTGATATAGCAAGAATTTAGAATTCTGCATTATTTAGATAAATAACAGCTGTAATAGATTTTCTGTTTAACCCTCATGCACACCTCGCACCATTTTCTGCCATTTGGCCTTTTTTTTTGTTTTGTTTTTTGAATAACTTTGGCTGTGCTTATGTTAGCCTAATACATTTTGTCCAGGGTTAATTTGTATGCAGATCATTTCTGAATTTCTACTCAGCAATTTCATAGCACCTATAATAAAGGCAGGACATTTTTTTGTTACACTTGACACCCTCAGACCATTTTCTGCCGTCATTCACTTCCATTCAAAATGGCCGTTTTTTCAAAATTTGATCCTGCTGACAAACCAGCATAAAATATATTTTTCTATTATTTTGTGCTTTCATCCTTGACAAAAGGCATCAAAATTTGTGATTTTCACCCCAACTACTAGTTGGTGCCCTCTAGGTATATTTTACATGGGCTTGAATGACAGGCTATTTTCCTGGTTGTCAGTCCTGCAATAGTGTTGCCCCCCAAAGGTCAATGTCAAAAAATATTTCAACCTAAATGGTGTTGATGTGTTGGTAGGGATACCAGTGTGTGGTGTATATGTAGATATTGAGAAAATATGGTTTGTGTGTGTGTGTACAGACAGCCAAACTTCAAACACCCAAACTTGTATGTAAAAAATGGCTCAATTTGAAAGCATTAAAATCTGTAAAAACCTATCTTTTTCAAACCATAGCCATGTTGACATACATTTGTAAATGTGATGATATTAGGCATGCATCCCAAACTTAAGACACCAAAATTACACTTTTTACCCCCACTTAGCTGAATTATTCATTTACTTCACCTTTTACTGATAAGTCAAATTGCTCCCTAAAACAAAACAAGAAAAAAACATGATTTTTTTTATAATTTTTGTAATTTTTTAGAGTTGCAGACCTATACATAACAAAAATGAGCAACACATGAAAGGTTAGGATCCATATGGATACCTAAGGGTTGTGTCTGTGTGTTTGTTGTGAAATTATTGTGTGTGCGTATGTGTGTGTCTTTGTGTGCTTCCATATATATGCAGCTAAAAGGTGCTATTTTGGGGCTTTCAAGTGGCTGCCCACCCAGCATGCACAAAAGTTCACTGAGACTGTGTGTGTGTGTGTGTGTGTGTGTGCATAATAAGGCCACATTTGTTGTGGTAAAACAAATAATTTTTAGTAGTTTATATAGATTGTATTCATGTGGATAAGAATAAAGAACAGCTCAGAGCCTCTTTGATAATGGAAAATCCTTCGTTCGTAAATACTCTTTGAAGTGATGCGCACTCCTGCATCTTGCAGCGCTACAAAGATGCTGATGAAGTGAAAACAAAAGTCTGGAAAAGTCTGGGTTTGTTTACATAGGTGCAACATTGACCAATGTTTTAAATATGGGTGTAGGGCACACTGCTCATTTACAGCATGGCCAAGCATTACCAATGTCATAGACACAATTGCAAAAATTGCCAGCGAAGTGTGTTCTTCTTCGATTGAATGTCTTTTTCTCTCTCTCGCTCTCTCTCTCACACACAAACAAACACACACACACACACACTCACTCATGCTCACACACAAACGCGCACATACACCCACTCACTTACTCACTCACTCACAAATGCGCGCACACACACACACACACACACACACACACACACACACACACACACACACACACACACACACACACACACACACACACACACACACACACACACACACACACACACACACAATTTTGGGAGTGTCAGTGAACTTTTGGGTGAGCAGCCACCTGAAAGCCCCAAAACAGTACCTTTTAGCTGCATATATATCTATTCTAGCCTGTTCTACTGTTCGATTTATGTTTTTTGTGATATAAATGTTGTTGTTTCTCAAAAACTAAAAATGCAAGAATGTCAATCTTTTTGTTGATCGTTAATAGATCCTATCTCGTAAACATCCACACAAAAAAATCCATCTTGCATCTATTGTATGGAAAGGGTTCAGCTATTATCATTTTTATATATAGAAAAAGTGTCATTTCATCACAAAAACTAGCCTGAAAAGGGTAAAAAACAATGAAAAATCAATGAATATTAAATATGTATGTAAAGAGCACAAGTGGGGTAAATGGTTTATAAAAAAAAAGTAAAAAAAAACATTATTGTATAGTGTTTTCATTGCAGTTAATTGGGAGTGGCTTCTTGTGGCCGCGAGGGTCTCAAGTGTAACAATTTATTTGCATCTGAGCATGCGCAAAAACTAAACATGCCTCAAAAAAATTTTTTGTGTAAATCATTCATATGCCCTAGACTCTAGTTATTCCACTTAAAAAAATCAACTCTGCATCTATTATATATAAAAAAAATCATTTTCTTCGTTTTTAGGGGGAGAAAAATACTGACTTTGACACAAAAACAATCATTTTAAGCATTAAAAGCAAATGAAAATCAACTAATATTAAATATGTATGTACAGAGCACAGGTGGGGTAAATGGTTTATAAAAAAAAAGTAAAAAAAAACATTATTGTATAAGGTTTTTATGGAAGTTAATTGGGAGTGGCTTCTTGTGGCCACGAGGGTGTCAAGTGTAACAATTTATTTGCATCTGAGCATGCGCAAAAACTAAACATGCCTCAATTTTTTTTGTGTGTAAATCATTCATATGCCCTAGACTCTAGTTATTCCACTTAAAAAAATCAACTCTGCATCTATTATATATAAAAAAAAAAAAAAAAATCTTCGTTTTTAGGGGGGAAAAATACTGACTTTGACACAAAAACAATCATTTTAAGCATTAAAAGCAAATGAAAATCAACTAATATTAAATATGTATGTACAGAGCACAGGTGGGGTAAATGGTTTATAAAAAAAAAAGTAAAAAAAAACATTATTGTATAAGGTTTTTATGGAAGTTAATTGGGAGTGGCTTCTTGTGGCTGCGAGGGTGTCAAGTGTAACAAAAAAGTAAGGGTGGCACAAGGGTTAAGCTTCACAGACATTTAGGAACACCCAGTAGCAAACAAAAGTGTTCTTTTAGAGTATTTTGAGTATATCTACACTTTATAAATAATATATCTAGAGCATATTAATGACTGCATCATAACTACAAAATAGCTGAGTTCATCTTTGTATTAGTCTACCGTTATTCTTGTTTAAGTAGCCAAATATATTCAGTTGTGAATTTAGTGAATGGTTGTACTTACATTTTCTTCTTCGATCTACTCTTTCTGCCAACAAAGCAGGTTGAGCAAGATGAATTTAAATGTGGAAATACATTTAAATACAAGGCACCTGTCTGAGGTAAAATTCACCACAAAGTCCTGCTGCTCAATTCTAAAGTGTAGTTGTCCAGTCACAAGGAGCAAAGAGAACCTGTGAGCCCTAAACACACTCTAAAATACAGCAAAATAGCTTTGGCCAGTTTGGGCGGAGACAGTTTGTTTCAGGCAAGGGCTGGTTTAGGGGGGGACTTCCCTGCCCTAGAGAGGTGGTAGTGGCTGGAGAGCCTTGCATGTTCAGACTCTTCTGTTAGTATTCTATCCCACCATATCAGCTCCTCTTACAGTGATGCTACCTCCACCTTCCAGCTTTCTCTATCTCTCTTGAGCAAAAGTAGAAGAATTGTTCAGATTCTTGCATTTCATTTTGTAATGACCCTGCTTCATACAATCCTAATCTGAAAAGAACAGTTACCCTGCAAGACAATTATGCTCGAATAGGAAGTACAATATTCCCCTCAGAGTATAGAATTAAAGAATAGAATTGAAGCGTAACGACATATACTGTACTGTACTGTAAAAAGTACTAAAGCTGATAAAAGAGCTTTCTTTCTGAAAACACCTGCCTGATGATCCCAAAAGTTACACTGTGAGAGTAAACCACACAGTAAAGTTGCTGGTCAAACTGCTAATCAATGTGTTGAAAGGGACCATGTTCAAATAATGACAAATAACTGTGATTCAAGCACTTTTGATTAGTTACTGGTAAATAGACAGGGAGATACTGCATTAATGAAGCATTAGGTAACGTGGAGTTAATGAGTAGGTACTGGTAAGTACTGAAAGACTGTGATTCAAGCACTTTTGATTAGTTACTGATAAACAGACAGGGAGATAATGCATTAATGAAGCCTGTGTCTGGCCTCTCATTTTATTAAATGTGAAATCCAACGGGGGTATGTAGGCCCAGAGGGGAGAGCCTCATATCGGGTAGAAATGTTGCGTTTGCTGGGCGTCTCGCCTGGTTATGGCACTTTTAAACTTTTTTCAGACATTTGCTCCGTTTGCTCCCCGATTTGCTCCCTTTGCTCCCTGATCGATTGGCATACGTGACCCGCCATCGGAGGGCCCCCGCCAGCCAGCTTTGCTGGTGTTCGGGCGGGCGGTTCCGCCGGCCTGCGGGTTCGCCTCTATGGCCGTGAGGCCGGAGAGTTGATCTCCCCGCGTCCTCATGGTCGACCCCTCGGTAGCGAGATCAAGACATGATATATGTTGGCATCGGTGAGGTGTGTGCGTTCGCCATCGGACGCCACACACAGAACACGTTTAGCGATGAGGGGACTTCCCCTCCCCCCTGGGAACGCCACTATCTAATACCTTGTGGATGGGGGATGAGGATTGGTGCTAGGGGCGTGTACGCCCTGTGGACGGCTCCGGTACTGCGCCCGTTTTTGGGCTATTCCAGAGTATGTTGGAATCGTTTGGGTGCGGCCATTTGCCTTCGGACGACCCTCGCAGACCATATCAAGCCATGAGGGGACGTTCCCCCCCCCCTGAAGGCGCCACTATCTAAAACCTTGTGGATGGGGGATGAGTAATGGAGCCTGGGCGTGTGCACCTTGTGGGCGGCTCCGTTACCGCGCCCGTTTTTGAGCAATTAAGATATGAGTGCCTAGGACGCGCGCTCTTGGGGATTGCCTGGATTCTACACGCGGACGTTGGGGGGCGTTCCGCCCTGGGACTGACTCATCCTGGGGCCTGATGGTTCAGGTCGGCAAGCGGACCAAGACACACATGCAAGGGATTACTCTGGTACAGCAGCAAGTGAACGGGCGCCCCGTGGAGGAACATCTGAGCAGACAGATGGATCAATGCCAAGATTGACTTGGGACTACAGACAGGCAAGTCGGTCAGTATCGGGAAAGGATGTTACCACTTGATGCTCCACCAGCTATGGACTCAAGTGCGACGCTGGTCGCCTACATTGACAGCGTGGGTGTACCAACATCCAGATAGACTGGCCAAGGCTGATCAAATTCGAAATTCTACATTAGGTGGCGGGAAATGTTATAGTGGAGAGTATATTAGCGCACTTCCAGTTGATCCAGAACGAAGAAAATTTCAGAAACTCCCTCAACAGCGCTAGCACTGGGCATTTTGGGCTGACTGCCCAATATGTCTACCCCGCCCCGGAGAAGACCTCCGGGTTTCACCCGATCAGAGCTGGGGGAAGGCCCTCTGTCCCTCAGTCCGGGCCGCCTAGGCAGGACCAAGGTCCGCGATCATTCCCTGTTGGCAGTGAGGGCCCTGGGCTTGGCACCAGGAACATTGAGTAGGACAAGCCCTACGAAACTGATAAACAGTGGCACGGCCAAGCGTGTCCTGTTTCCCACGACCATGGCTAGGAAGAGCATGCTCCTGATGAGCTGGGACAAGGAGTGGAGGGACTCCTGGACAAACAAATCGGCCCTGCCCAACACTGTCATTCTGGGCTTAAGGGTACCGTGGCTGAGACAGAACTGTACCCTGTGTGAGGTAACTCTCACTACCCTGAAGGAGGCTGTCGACCATCTCAAGAAGGTGCACTGCCCAAGGAAGACATTGTTTATATGTAGGAGATGTGCGACCTCGTGTCGAGTGGCGGCTTCGGCCATTCGACACGCCGCCCAATGCGGATCCGCGGCTAGGAAAGATAAACATAAAGGTGATCAGCCGTGCGGTCTGTGTGTAATGACCTTTGGATCCCAAAGGGGCTTGAGTCAACACATGCGGGTCAAACACTCGGGGGCCTACACGAAAGAGTGTGAGATCAAGGCAGGAAAAGATCCCAAGGAGGCTTGGACCGACAGCGAGGTTGGCTATCTGGAAGGCCTGTTGCGTGGAGTGAAGCCGAGTCCAAAGAAATATATGATCGCACAGCGGCACCTGCAACGGTTTACCTTCGGCAAGTGACCGTCAGAGGCAACGCAATACACAAGAGGGCAGTGGTGGTAGGAGACCGGCCAGCTGCCCTGGACCCGTATCTCGGCGGGCTCCAGGACCTCGGAATGCCGCTGCAGCCCGCCCCTGCGGTGGATATGGTGAAGGACTTGATTGCCCGATCATTGACCGGAAAAGAGGTGGAGGGGGCGCTTGACCCCCTGGCGGTTTGCGCTCAAACTATCAGCGCATACGTCAGGCAGTTGCAAAAGACCATTGGAGGCAAGCGGAGGAAAAGGAGACTTATCCGCACAGTAAGAACCACAAAGGCTAAAGGTCGACCCTACCGACCCTCCATGAGGACCTTGTATAGAAAGAACAAGAACATGGCAGCCAAGATGATCCTCGACGGAATGGGGAAGGCCACGTGCAACATCGACCCCAAGGAGGTTGAGGCTGTCTACGCCAGGATCTGGGGGGGCGTGGATGGCTTCGTTGACCTGGGCCAATTTGCGGTATTACCGCGCGCTGACAATAGCCCATTCTACTGCCCGGTTAGCCCTAAGGAAGTCCTGGACGTAATCAAGCGGATGAGGGCTGGCTCAGCACCAGGCCCGGATGGCATTCGGAAAAAGGATCTGCTCAGATGGGACTCGGGAGGGGTCAAACTGGCGAGCCTGTTTAACGCAATACTCTTGACAGGGAAATTGCCCAGAAGTCTGAAGGGCAGCAGGACAACCTTATTACCCAAGACAAGTGATGAGGCCCTAAGAGGAGACATTCATCAGTGGAGGCCCATCACTATCAGTTCAGTAGTCGTGAGGGCCCTGTCCAGCGTACTACACCGTCGCCTGAAGGACGCCTGCGAGGTCCACGTGAGACAGAGGGGATTCATCGAGGCTCCGGGCTGCGAGGAGAACCTGGCCGTCCTAGAGAGTCTCATGAAACAGAGCAGGAGAGATGGACGATCGTTGGCCGTTGTATTCATAGACTTTGCCAAGGCGTTCGACTCGGTGTCGCACAAACACCTCCTGCAGGTGCTGGAACACAGGGGAGTGGATATTTCTGTTATCCGCTTGATATCCAGCTGTTATCAAGGCTGCTTTACCAAAGTGGCCACGGGACAAGGCCGGACAGGGAGAATCACCATGGGCAAAGGGGTCAAGCAGGGAGACCCCCTCTCTCCACTACTATTCAACCTGGCAATTGACCCTCTCCTTCGAGTTCTGGAGGCCAGGGGTACCGCGTTCTCCTGCGGTTTGGCAAAGATATCGGCGCTGGCATTCGCCGATGACTTGGTTCTATTGAGCGATTCCTCGCTGGGTATGCAGAGGAACCTGGCCATTTTGGAGAAGTTCGCTGGGCTTACGAGCCTCCAAGTTAACCCCAACAAATGTCATGGGTTTTTGCTGTCTCAAAACATCAACGATTGTCAGCCCTGGTCTATCGGTGGAGCGTCCATACGAATGGTGGGCCCAGGAGACACGGTGAGATACCTGGGGGTAGAGGTAGACCCGAGGCGTGGGGTGCATAAGGCCCCACTGGAACAGATTGTGCAGACGATGCTCCGGAAGATCTCAGAGTCCCGCCTGAGACCGACCCAAAAGATCAACCTACTAAAAGTGTATGCCCTGCCCAGAACCGTCTATGTGGCGAACGTAACCGCCCTCGGGAGTACCGCTCTGGCCTCAGCTGACCGACAAATACGGGAGGCAGTTAAGAGATGGCTACACATCTCTCCGTCTACAACGGATGGTTTGCTCTATTCCAGGGCCAGGGATGGGGGATTGGGCATAACCAAGTTGAGCTCTGCAATTCCCATTTTGCAGCTTAGGAGATGGACTAGGCTGTGGCACTCTCGGGACGAGTTGACCAGGGCGACGTTCAGGGCCACCGTCCCAGGCAAAACTTTGGTGGACAGGTGGGAAACGGTCCGGAAAGATCACAGGGGCCCCAACCCCTTGCCGGTGTACAAAACCGTGGATGAAATCTCGGAGGAGTCTGTTTCCGCCCTCAACTGGAGGGCCGCAGAGTTCGAGCGCTGGTGCGCACTAAGGGAGCAGGGATGCGGGACAGTGGTCTTCAGGGATGATAAAATAAGTAATAACTGGCTCATTCACCCAGTGGATAGGCAGATGTCCCAGTCGGCCACGATATTGGCCCTTCAAATGAGAACTAACACTCTACCGTCCCGCCGTCAGACAAAGCGAGGCGAGGCATCGGGGAGCAGGGCATGCCGCCTCTGCAGGAACGGGTGTGAGACCCTGAGGCACATCCTAGGCAAATGCTCGAGCTTTAAGGCTAACAGGATGAGGAGACACAATAACATATGCGGACTACTGGCTGAGCAGGCAGCCAGACACAAATGGGCGGTCTGGGTGGAGAGGCACCTGACCGCGGAGGACGGCGAGGTGGGGGTCCCCGAACTGGTAATGGTCAAGGGGGAGGAGGCGATGATAGTAGACGTTGCCTTGCCCTTTGAGGTCTCAGAAGGCACCCTCCGCGAGGCAGAAAGAGTGAAGGTGGACAAATACAAGAAGTTCAGGAGCGCTGTACTGAAGCAGTGTCCGGAAGTGACAAAAGTGACAGTGTTCGGCTTTCCCATTGGCGCAAGAGGAAAGTGGCACGGGAGGAACACTAGACTATTGAGCTGCATGGGACTTGGCAAGGCGCGCGGCCGATCCTTTGCAACATTTCTGAGCAGGAGGACCCTACTACAAACGTCAGACACATGCAGGCTGTTCAAGCAGATGGTGCGGAGAAAGCCCAAAGCGCGCACATCGGGATCGGCCGACTGAAAGGAGCAGACGAGGAGACACGTCTGGAAGCTCCAGTCATACCAATGGATTGGCTACATGCCAAGACGGACTGATTGTCATACAATCAATTACCTAGCCGCGAGTGAAGGGTCCATTGAGGGAAGGCGCATGGTCGGTCGTCACATGCGGAGCCTGGACCTGGCCGGAATCGGATGGAGCGGGAGACCAACGTACCTGTGGAGTGAAACATTTATATATACGCAAATGGGCGTGGCCTATCTCAAAAGATGCAGCTGACTTGTGGGCATCTGTGGATATAAAGTTTTTGACTGTCGGACTTTCGGTATGGAAGTTATACACGTTTTCCTTTTTTTGTAGCGCCACCTAGTGGCCGGCATGTCTGAATTTTTTTGTCTGCGTACCAGGCACGGACCTGGATCTAGTCATGCAAGTGGCATGTCCCTACCCTTTACGGTTTGGGCTGCAGCACCACTTTTACGCGTGGAATAATAGGAAGAACTAGAACTGCAAGCAGTTGTGAACGGGGGCCAAGCCTTCCACGCGACTCGGGATCAGTCGTCGTCGTCCACGGCGCCGGCCCCTCGCTTCACGGAATCCGGGGATGTAAAGTTTTTGAATGTGGGATGTTCGGTTTGGGAGTTATAGACCAAAAGGCAAACAAATTGCAGAGAAAGATGCTGAAGTGGATAAGGAGATCTATACTTTTTGTGTTTTTGGCGCCCCCTTTTAGCGAAATTTTCCATTTTTTTTTGAGGAAGCTCGTTCAGACAGTACAACCATACTTCAAAAATTGTGTCATGACACGATATATAGTTTTGGATTTATGATCACTTACGTAGAAGGTATTACAAGGAAGCTAATCGGCGAATCTTTAAAGCGCTACCGTTTGGTCTTCCGATGGTCGTAGAAAAATTCTTTATACAACTTTTGCTCGTGGGAGTCGGTAGAGCATAATGCTTTTGGTTTCATCCAAATCGGGCAAAAACTGTAGGAGGTGTGTGTTTTGGTGACTGACACAGTTTTTGCGATGTAGCGAAAAATCTATATTGGCGCAAATGGGCGTGGCCTATCTCAAAAGATGCAACTGACTTGTGGGCATCTGCGGGTTTAAAGTTTTTGACTGTCGGATGTTCGGTGTGGGAGTTATAGCCCCAAACGCGTTTTCCTTTGTTGTAGCGCCACCTAGTGGTTGGCATGTCTGAATTTATTTGACTGTGTACCAGGCACGGACCTGGATCTAGTGATGCAAGTGGCATGTCCCAACCCTTTACGGTTTGGGCTGCAGTACCATTTTTAAAAAAAAGAAGAAGAAATGTTCCAAATTGAAAAATGTAATCTTTAAATCGCTACCGTTTGGTCTTCCGATGGTCGTAGAAAAATTATTTATCCAACTTTTGCTCGTGGGAGTCGGTAGAGCATAATGCTTTTGGTTTCGTCCAAATCGGGCAAAAACTGTAGGAGGAGTATGTTTTCGTGACCGACACAGTTTTTGCGATGTAGCGAAAAATGTATATATACGGAAATGGGCGTGACCTATCTCAAAAGATGCAGCTGACTTGTGGGCATCTGTGGATATAAAGTGTTTGACTGTCGGACTTTCGGTGTGGAAGTTATACACGTTTTCCTTTTTTTGTAGCGCCACCTAGTGGCCGGCATGTCTGAATTTTTTTGTCTGCGTACCAGGCACGGACCTGGATCTAGTCATGCAAGTGGCATGTCCCAACCCTTTACGGTTTGGGCTGCAGCACCACTTTTACGCGAAGAAAAATAATAATCCCAGCAAAAACAATAGGGTTCCCTGCCCAGCAGGGCTATGGAACCGCGTTGCTCTGCAAAACGCGGTCCCAGGCCCTTCTCGGGCTTGGCCCCCTAAAAAGTCAGCCACTTGTAGAGGTCAGATTGATATAGCAAGAATTTAGAATTCTGCATTATTTAGATAAATAACAGCTGTAATAGATTTTCTGTGCTTCACAGACATTTAGGAACACCCAGTAGCAAACAAAAGTGTTCTTTTAGAGTATTTTGAGTATATCTACACTTTATAAATAATATATCTAGAGCATATTAATGACTGCATCATAACTACAAAATAGCTGAGTTCATCTTTGTATTAGTCTACCGTTATTCTTGTTTAAGTAGCCAAATATATTCAGTTGTGAATTTAGTGAATGGTTGTACTTACATTTTCTTCTTCGATCTACTCTTTCTGCCAACAAAGCAGGTTGAGCAAGATGAATTTAAATGTGGAAATACATTTAAATACAAGGCACCTGTCTGAGGTAAAATTCACCACAAAGTCCTGCTGCTCAATTCTAAAGTGTAGTTGTCCAGTCACAAGGAGCAAAGAGAACCTGTGAGCCCTAAACACACTCTAAAATACAGCAAAATAGCTTTGGCCAGTTTGGGCGGAGACAGTTTGTTTCAGGCAAGGGCTGGTTTAGGGGGGGACTTCCCTGCCCTAGAGAGGTGGTAGTGGCTGGAGAGCCTTGCATGTTCAGACTCTTCTGTTAGTATTCTATCCCACCATATCAGCTCCTCTTACAGTGATGCTACCTCCACCTTCCAGCTTTCTCTATCTCTCTTGAGCAAAAGTAGAAGAATTGTTCAGATTCTTGCATTTCATTTTGTAATGACCCTGCTTCATACAATCCTAATCTGAAAAGAACAGTTACCCTGCAAGACAATTATGCTCGAATAGGAAGTACAATATTCCCCTCAGAGTATAGAATTAAAGAATAGAATTGAAGCGTAACAACATATACTGTACTGTACTGTAAAAAGTACTAAAGCTGATAAAAGAGCTTTCTTTCTGAAAACACCTGCCTGATGATCCCAAAAGTTACACTGTGAGAGTAAACCACTCAGTAAAGTTGCTGGTCAAACTGCTAATCAATGTGTTGAAAGGGACCATGTTCAAATAATGAGAAATAACTGTGATTCAAGCACTTTTGATTAGTTACTGGTAAATAGACAGGGAGATACTGCATTAATGAAGCATTAGGTAACGTGGAGTTAATGAGTAGGTACTGGTAAGTACTGAAAGACTGTGATTCAAGCACTTTTGATTAGTTACTGATAAACAGACAGGGAGATAATGCATTAATGAAGCCTGTGTCTGGCCTCTCATTGTATTAAATGTGAAATCCAACGGGGGTATGTAGGCCCAGAGGGGAGAGCCTCATATCGGGTAGAAATGTTGCGTTTGCTGGGCGTCTCGCCTGGTTATGGCACTTTTAAACTTTTTTCAGACATTTGCTCCGTTTACTCCCCGATTTGCTCCGTTTGCTGCCTGATCGATTGGCATACGTGACCCGCCATCGGAGGGCCCCCGCCGGCCAGCTTTGCTGGTGTTCGGGCGGGCGGTTCCTCCGGCCTGCGGGTTCGCCTCTATGGCCTTGAGGGCCATGGCGGAGGGTTATCGGCCCCCCGTCTCCTCACGGTCGCCCCCTCGGTAGCGAGATCAAGACGCCCCGTCTCCCCCAGATATCATGTGATATATGCCGGCATCGGTGAAGTGTGTGCGTTCGCCATCGGACGCCCCACACAGACCACGTGTAGCGATGAGGGGACTTCCCCTCCCCCCCTGGGACCGCCACTATCTAATACCTTGTGGATTGGGGACGAGTACTGGTGCTAGGGGCATGTGCACCTTGAGGACGGCTCCGGTATCGCACCAGTTTTTGAGCTATTCCAGGGTTAATGTACAATCATATGAAAAAGTTTGGGAACCCCTCTCAGCCGGCATTATAATTGACTCTGCTTTCACAAAAAAAATATAAAAGTGGTATGTCTTTAATTTACCAGGAACAGCTAAGTACTGGGATGTTTTCCAAACAAAGATTTTTTGAAAAGCAGTATTTGGTTGTATGAAATAAAATAAAATGTGAAAAACTGGCTGTGCAAAAATATGGGTACCCTTGTGGTTTTGTTGATTTTAATGCCTGTAACAGCATGTAAAACTGATTACTTTAAACACAAAGTTGGTTGGATTATGTTGTTAAGCCTTGAACCTCATATAATTGTCTGTTTAATCATGAGAAAATGTATTTTAGGTGCCTAAATGCAAGTTGCACTTCTCTTTGACTCTCTGCTGAAGTGAGACAGAATGGGATCATCAAAACAGCTCCCAAAAGATCTGAAAAACAAAGATTGTTTATTGTCATGGTTTAGGGGAAGGCTACAAGAAGCTTTCCAAAGGTTTCAATTGTCAATTTCGACTGTAGGGAACGTTGTCAGGAAATGGAAGGACACAGGCATAGTGGCAGTTAAACTCAGGCATGGCAGACCAAGAAAAAAACAGGAGCGGCATAGGTGGAGGATTGTGAGAATGGTTGCACACAACCCACAGATCACCTCCAAAGACCTACAAGAACATCTGGCTGCAGATTGTGTATCTGTACATGGTTCTACAATTCAGTGCAATTTGCACCAAAACATCTGTATGGCCGGGTGATGAGAAGGAAGCCCTTTCTGCGCCCACGCCACAGATACAGTTGCATGGAGTATGCAAAAGCTCATTTAGACAAGCCAGCTTCATATTGGAAGAAAATGCTTTGGACTGATGAGACAAAAATTAAGTTATTTGGTCTTTATAAAAAGCAGATATTTTGGTGCAAATTGCGCTGAATTGTTGAACGATGTACAGATACACAATCTGCAGCCAGATGTTCTTGTAGGTCTTTGGAGGTGATCTGTGGGTTGTGTGCAACCATTCTCACAATCCTCCACCTATGCCGCTCCTGTTTTTTTCTTGGTCTGCCATGCCTGAGTTTAACTGCCACTATGCCTGTGTCCTTCCATTTCCTGACAACGTTCCCTACAGTCGAAATTGACAATTGAAACCTTTGGGAAAGCTTCTTGTAGCCTTCCCCTAAACCATGACAATGAACAATCTTTGTTTTTCAGATCTTTTGGGAGCTGTTTTGATGATCCCATTCTGTCTCACTTCAGCAGAGAGTCAAAGAGAAGTGCAACTTGCATTTAGGCACCTAAAATACATTTTCTCATGATTAAACAGACAATTATATAAGGTTCAAGGCTTAACAACATAATCCAACCAACTTTGTGTTTAAAGTAATCAGTTTTACATGCTGTTACAGGCATTAAAATCAACAAAACCACAAGGGTACCCATATTTTTGCACAGCCAGTTTTTCACATTTTATTTTATTTCATACAACCAAATACTGCTTTTCAAAAAATCTTTGTTTGGAAAACATCCCAGTACTTAGCTGTTCCTGGTAAATTAAAGACATACCACTTTTATATATTTTTTGTGAAAGCAGAGTCAATTATAATGCCGGCTGAGAGGGGTTCCCAAACTTTTTCATATGATTGTATGTCGGAATCGGTTGGGTGCGGCCATTTGCCATCGGACGACCCCCGCAGACCATATGAGGCGATGAGGGGACGTCCCCCCCCCCCCCCTGCAGGCGCCACTGTCTAAAACCTTGTGGATGGGGGACGCGTAATGGAGCTAGGGGCGTGTGCACCTTGTGGGCGGCTCCGTTACCGCACCCGTTTTTGAGCAATTAAGTTGTGAGCGCCTAGGGCGTGCGCTCTTGGGGATCGCCCTGATTCTACACGCGGACGTTGGGGGGCGTTCCGCCCTGGGACTGACTCATCCTGGGGCCTGATGGTTCAGGTCGGCATCGCGGACCAAGGCACACATGCAAGGGGGTTGCTCTGGTACAGCATACAAGTGAACAGGCGCCCCACGGAGGACTATCTGAGCAGACAGATGGATGAATGCCGAGATTGACTTGGGACTACAGAAAGGCAAGTCGGTCAGTATTGGAGGAGAGGATGTTACCACTTGATGCCCCACCAGCTATGGGCTCAAGTGCGACGCTGGTCGCCTACACTGACAGCGTGGGTGTACCAACATCCAAATAGACTGGCCAAGGCTGATCAATTTTTCGGAATCTTACATTAGGTGGCGGGAAATGTTGTAGCGGAGAGTATATTTAGTGAACTTCCAGTGGATCCAGAACGTGAGATAATTGTCAGAAACTCCCTCAACAGTGCTAACACTGGGCATTTTGGGCTGCACTGCCCAAGATGTCTACCCCGCCCCGGAGAGGACCTCCGGGTTTCACCCGATCAAAGCTGGGGGAAGGCCCTCTGTCCCTCAGCCCGGGCCGCCTAAAGAGAACGTCAATTCGAGACAGGGCGTTGTTGGCAGTGAGGGCCCTGGGCTTGGCACCAGGGACTATGAGTGGGTCTAGCCCTACGAAATCGACATACAGGGGCACGGCCAAGCGTGTCCTATACCCCACGGCTAAGGCAAAGGAGGGTATACTCCTGATGAGTTGGGACAGAGATTGGAGGAGTTCTTGGACTAAAAAGAAAGCTCTGCCCAACTCAGTGATCCTCGGACTCAGGGTACCGTGGTCAGAACAGCGATGTACCCTGTGCGTAGTATCTCTTGCTACGCTGAAGGAAGCCGCGGACCACTTCAGAAAAGTCCATCGTCCGAGGAAGCTGCTGTATCTATGCAGGAGATGCGCAACCTCGGGTCGAGTGGCAACCTCGGCCGTCCGGCACGCAGCCCAATGTGGGTCGGCGGTCTTGAAGAAGGAGCAGCAAGGGGGCCACCCGTGCGGACTGTGCACAAAAGCCTTTGGGTCTCAGAGAGGGCTGAGCCAGCATACGAGGGTCAAACACCACGTGGCCTACGTGGTAGAATGCAAAACGAAAATAGGAAAAGGGCCCAAGGCGGCTTGGACCGAAAGTGAGACGAGCTACCTGATGAGCTTGCTTCACGGAGATAAGCCCAGTCCGAGAAAATGCATGGTCGCCCGCCGTTACCTGCATAGGTTTACCCTCCGACAAGTCACCAAGAAGTGCAATGCATTGCACGAGCAGGCCACTGAGGGGGAGGGATGCCCGGCTGCCCAAGACTCCCAGCTGATCGGGCTCCAGGATCTCGGGACCCCTCTTCACCCTGCTCCGATAGTAGACGTGGTCTTGGGATCAGTTACTCAGTTGCTGGCCGGCAAAGAAGTGGAGGGGGCCCTTGACCCTCTGGAGGTCTGCGCCTTGACAGTCAGCGCCTACGTCAGGCAGCTACAAAAGGCAATTGGGGGCAAGCGGAAGAAGAATACGCTTATCCGCACAGTGAGGCCCCATGGGAGGAAGGGTCGACCCTACCGACCCTCCATGAGGACTCTGTTAACGAAATTTAATTTGCCTTATAATTGTTGAGGTATGACGCATTCATGTGCACAGTGGTTGGGGAGAAAAGACTCCCTAAATTTCCCATATTCTGATATCTACCTAATTAAAAACATTTCTGCTTTCGCCAGCAAAACAAAGGCTGGACACACAAACTTGATGGTGTTTTCGCACACACCATTTCACTACATATAATCTCTGTACACTGTTCATTCGATGTATTCAATCATGTAAGCTACACTTGTGATACATGTTGTTTGACCCTTGCATTTGCTGTTTGCAAGTAAACTTCGCCTGCTTTTGAAAAAGCCTGACTCAGTTCTAATTATTACAAACACTTTGGGGTTTTAATAATTCTAATAACAAATGGTCCTTCGAGTTGCCGGATCCAACATCCTCTTCTCTGGACAAGAAGAGCCTGCACGTGAAGACGGGGGAGTCTGCGACTCTCCACAGAAGACCTCCAGCCCGTTGCTACAGGGAGAGGCCGTCAGCAGACTCGACTTGGACGGAGGGGGGGTGACGGAATCCAGAGCCAAAACTGAGCGAGTCGAGGCTTTCTTGAAATCAGGTGAATATTAACAGCTGATTTTGTTTTGTTTTGTCCAGGAATTATGGTAGTTCCTTTGTTTTATGTATTAGATAGATAAACTAGTTTTTGAAGCAGTATTTCTCATGGTTTTACCATAGGGGAGAATAACTGATCGTAGTGTTTGGGAAGATGCACTAGGGACAAAACTATCTCAACCTGTAGTGTTTGGGAAGATGCACTAGGGACAAAACTATCTCAACCTGTAGTGTTTGGGAAGATGCACTAGGGACAAAACTATCTCAACCTGTAGTGTTTGGGAAGATGCACTAGGGACAAAACTATCTCAACCTGTAGTGTTTGAGAAAATACACTCACGACAAAAAAAGTCTTGGCGTACGCGTGATATGGCCATTAAATGTGGGGTCCAGAGTTTTCCCTTTTATTCAGATGTTGATGTCTGAAAAAACCAAGTCTAGCAGTTATCTTTTGTTTCATGACACTAGGAAGTTAGAATAAAACTGAGAGTTTAACTTATGAAAACAATTGGTTGCGGTTGAAAAAACTACTGTTAGACATCATACGAGTGTTTATGAAGTTTCACTGTTTAGGAAGAGAAAAAAGCTGTGATTAGTGTTAAAGGGGGGTCACTAAGAAAAAAAAACTTTTCACATGATGTTTGCTAAGTGTTTAGTAAGTAAGTAACTATATAAGTAAAGCTTATTCATTTAGTCTTACTACTAACAGATTAGGAAGCATCAAATAGAGGGTTCTAGTTTTAAATTGGTGAATTTTGTTAATCAATTGGAGGGAAAAGGGGTGTTCGTTCACCCTGGTTAAATTGATTACTGGGTAATTTGATATCTGATTTTACATTTAAAAAAAAAAATTAAATTACTTGTAAAATGGATAATAAAAAGATTGTTTGGAACAATTGTTTGGCACCCCAAACAATTTGGATTCAGAGCAAGGTACTCAACAGAGTTGGCAAACTGCTACCTCACTGAAACTATAAAACAGTTGTTAGATGAGGGGAATGTAGTGGTGGCAGTATTCTTGGATTTGAAAAAAGCCTTTGATACCGTTAACCATGGAATTCTCCTTAATAAACTCAAAACATTTAATTTCTCAGATGAGGCAATTGACCTGTGGCTCAACCCCGCTAAGCTCCGCCCCCCTTAGTTACCGTTGCTAACTCGGACAACTTGTCGCAGCTGATCGTTGTTTACAATGGCAGCTGTCAGTGTTAATGCGATTCCTCAAAAGGTTTTTGACAACTTTTGGAGCCAACATCAACTCGTATCATCGAGGAGCCTTCAGAAAGGTCGGCAGTATGCAATGGAGGGATATATTCAAAATTTTAAATTGGAATTGAATCATCAAAAACTTAAATTAGACGCAAGGATCTTCAGATCCCAAAGTAAGAGAGAGAAACCTCACCTAACGTCCATCCTCATCAAAGAAAACAGCATTGAAGACCAGCATTGTTCGTGTACAGCAGGGTAAGGTATTAAATTAAATTACCATCCGTTAACTTAACATTTGTATCATACTGGAGAAGCACTGTAGCCAGATGTATTTGTTAACTGGCCTAGCATTTCATGACTTGCTAGGTAGCCTACTTAGCGCCGCTGGAGTTAGTGGAATCTAGCTCAAGCACATCCTATAACATTACTGAATAACAATAAAGCTTTGATGTTTTAGTGATAATGCAGGAGGGCTAGATCAATAGTCTAGGTATGAATAGCATCCAGGAATGGTGCATCGGTTAGAATGTAAGGAATGATGATGATGAGACTTTGCTTTCTTTAGACTATATTATTCTCAGCCGTATTTATTTAAATCCTTCTTCCAATTTTATTTTCACGAACTCAATAGGCTACAGGAGAATTAAACGATAAGGCAGGTAACAGAGGGACGATTAGCCACCTGCTGGTTGCGCTCGCATCTATCTCTCTCTCGGACTAACAGGCAGAAAACGAAACTTAACTTATACACTATAGACTGGGAGCAACTGCTCTTAAAGCGACAGTCACTATTAATGTCAGAGCCTTTTATACATTTGATGTATAAGAGAATTCCTACCTAACAAGAGTATGGCAAATATCTAATGAACGTTTTCTCATGTTTTATTAGTGAACCAGGTTACTGTGCCCACATCATTGGTCTAATGCACTATGTGGATGGACTACGGGCCAAAGGTGATGACCAGCCATCCTGCACAAGTGTTCCCCAGCAGTGGCACAGACCAAGAGGGAAGCTGATAGAAAGCCAACCTATAACCTCTGTTATTGTGGCCAAAGCCAAACCCACCAGGAAACGAAGGCCACTCATCTGCTCCTATACCCCCAACAGGTAAGCTAAGCAATATGACTGGGAATCCTTGATTTGTGGCTGTGTAGTCATATTATGCAGTACACATTACCATTGAATTTTGCTTATTGCTTTAGGACAGAGTCGGGTGTGAGAGCAGAAGTCTATGGTGTGATAGAAAACATGGTAGGGACACCAATAAGCTACTTGGTGCATGAGACTTCGGCAACGGTGAAAGTACAGGGAAAGGAATATCCTATTGGATGTGGTTTAAGCTACCAGGTAAACAATGCAAAATACAAACAAAAACACTGTACTCCAATGTCTGCATACAAAAAGTAGGCCATGACAGTTAAATAGATGATTTTATTTTACATATTCAACAAAACGTAGACATATGTAGCACACTTGAAGAGTTGTTTCTTTTAATGGATTCTCTGTAGATATACACAGACATAGCAACACATATGTTAATACTGTTGTTGCATCCCTGGGCTGAATGATGGTCTGGCTCTCAAACTGATGGTTCACAATTTTTAATGAAATTATCCTTCAACCCTTTAAACAACATCCATGAAATCCCTACAAAATGTTAAAGTTACACATGAATGTTACCCTTCTATCCTAAACAAACTTAACCTTAATAAATGTAAGTTTCTATACACATTTAAATAAGAATATTGACCTTTCAAATGTGAAGGCATTATATCACGTTACATTAAATAGCTTTAAATAAAGACGGCAAAACAGCGCTATATTAAACACACATAAAACAGTCTTATGCACATTTTCATATTACCTTTAACTATGTGTAACAGGTGTGCCCGCACTGCTACTGCTCATATATGAATGGGTGCACATCTGTTAGCTTATAGTGGTCTGCGTTGTGTTCTCTGTGTCATGAGCTGTGATGAAGAAGGAAACCTGGCTGTGACATGTATAAAAAATAAATAAAAAAAGTGCCTTTACAAAGTGTAAGTTGAAATAACAGCGCTGTGGCATGTTCACAGACTTAATTTCTAACACATTAAGTTGCACATTAAATATTTTCATTGTCTACAAAACAAATTACATGATCAAATATTAAGATATTTGACTGTGGGGTCATTTACAACAGGCCTCCATCCGTTTCACAATATGTCTATTTACATCCTATCTAACTATAACACAGTTCACAAAAATACACATTAAAACACGAGGTATTTAGCAATGGAAATACATCAAATAAAAGTGCACTGTGGCTCCTTGTAATATTCTCAGTTACTAAAGTTGATATACTAAGTAAACACACTACATAAATGTACCGCCACCAGACCCTAATGGCACCAGTAGAAGATTAGCTTATAAAATAATATATATGTAGGTGTCTGTAGGGGGTACTTTCCAAAATACACTATTCTCACACACAAAAAATGTTCCACTAAATAAGATTATGCTACAGTATGTTGGGCTGGAAATTGGACAGCATGCTTACAACATACCAAATTTGGTTGATGTTTGTTAGCCTCACATTTGGAATTCTACCAGATACAATTTTAAATTTCTTTATTTTGGCAATTGCCCTCTCCACGTGAACTCTGTGAGCAGCTATCTTTTTAGTTGTGGTGACATCTGTGGCTGCCATTTGTCTGTTGGACTGAGCAAAAGGGGGAATATTTACTTTTAGGCCAATCTCCTCTAACTCCTTTTCAATAAGAAATCCCTTGTCGACCATAAGACCATCTCCCTTATGAAGGTAGTGATGTTCTAGCAGTGTCCTCATCAACCCAAGAAAGTTACTTTTTTTAACTATTTCTTTGTCAGACAAGGCTCCAGTGAACAGAGTTGACGTAAAGAGAATAGCACCACGTGGATCACAAGCAACCAGGGATTTTAATGTATTGGTTGACTTGTAGTTAGAAAATGTTTGGCTTTGGAGAACTAATGAGCTTGGCTTTTCAATCTTAAGCTCTGTACCATCAAGTATTGCCATAGTTGTAGGGAAGTCAGATTTATATTTTTCTGGCATGTGAGAGATAATTACATTTCTATGGGGCCATACGGGGAGTTCCCCAAGTACACTAAACATGTAGTCTATCCATGAATTGAATAAAGTGCTAACAGTGCGTTCAGGTATCTGAAATCTGAAGGCCAGATCCTTTAGATCAAAGTTTTGACGCAACTTCATCAGAACAAGTAATAGTTGGTGACGCAGTGGCATTCCACTAATTTTTCTGTCCACCCGCTTATAAATCAATGGGACACTAGTTTGTGGTGATGTTTCAGTGCTTGGCACTCCAAAAACAATGCATAGGTTGTTGAATATTTCATAATTAAATCCAGTGCAATACTGGAAATAATTTTTTATTTCACTGTGGTGGACAATTTCGGGGTCAGCTTCTTTAGAATTATATTTTTTCTCAGTGCATAAATTTCTGCATCCCTCTGAGCCAGCAAAGCTTTCAATTCGACTAACTCCCCTGAAGACACATCTTGGTCAACTTGTGGTTGGTCTTCTTCTGGTCGCAGAGCTTCCACTTGCAGAGCTTCCACTTGCAGAGCTTCCACTTGCAGAGCTTCCACTTGCAGAGCTTCCACTTGGTCCTCTGGCTGCAGAGCTTCCACTAATAGCTGCTCTTCCTCTAGGTGCTCTGCCAATACAAATTTATGGTTAATCATGGTGATCAAAATTATAAATTCATTTTGAAATTAAGCACTGTAATTAAGACAAAATTAAGGTGAAGCACACTAGTGTGAAAAAATACAATATAGAACATATTTTATGTCATTGCTTTCTTATAATGTGTAATAGTTTTACTCATTACTTTATTCTCTCTTCCTTTAGCTTCCACTTCTACAAAAACCGACATCCTTGATCTCATCAAGATCCTGTTCTGAGGCAGAAAACATCCCTAGGCCCCTCTCTCCCGACATAGAGATACCACCAACATTACAACACAACCACAGCTTCAGTCTGGAGGAAGCTAGGAAGCTTCAGGTAGAGACAAAGACACAGGCTGCTTGTGACAGATGGCACAATGAGCGAGAGGGGAGACTAACAGCATCCAACTTTGGGAAAATCATGAAAAGGAAGAAAGTCACAGAGAAGTTCATACAGGCAACATACTACCCAAAACCCTTCTACTCAGCAGCAACAAGCTATGGCTCTGCCAATGAGCCCAGGGCAAAGCAACTTTACCAGGAGAAATATCCTGATCTTCACATACATGAAGCTGGCCTGATGCTACAACCAGAGCTGAAGTTTCTTGGTGCAACACCAGATGCCATCGTATGCGACAGCGGGGTGACAGGACTGCTTGAAATCAAGTGCCCTTTTGGAGCAAGGGACTTGACCATAACAGAGGCAGCAACATCGATTAAAGATTTTTATGTAGTAAACAATGGACAAGACATCAAAGTGTCAAAAACACATGACTGTTACTACCAAATCCAAGGACAGCTGCTGTTAAGTGGCCTTGATTTTTGTGATTTTGTACTTTACACAAGAAAAGATCTGTACACAGAGAGAGTGTATAGAGATGTCCTGTTCATGAATGCAATAATTGCCAAGCTTCATGAATTTCATGCTAATAACTTCTGTGACAAGACATGTATCTAACCTCTTCTTAGTTCTTGGTCCCCCATTGTGACAACTGATTCAGAGCTCCTTCTGTAAACAAAATGATATATAAATTAATTGTTAGCACTTCAGTTTTAGAAACAGTTCAACTTTAATATATTACTTTATGCCTATTGCCGTACCTCTTTTTGGGAGACGGGCGATAACGTTTTGCTGCAATTGCCCCAGTTCTTGTAGCTTGGTAAGGATGAGGGAACTCATTGCTGGGCCCTCCATTAGGGAAATGCTTGAATAAAAAACAAGAAAGAAAATCAGCAAGGATATTTACATTTATTCACACTGATATCTGTTTTTATTGATATGTCTGTTGTTTGCTTTTTATGAGGGACTGATAATTTTTTTAACACTGTATGCGCTTGTGAGAAACGACATTTCGTTGAATTTTTGTATGCAAGTACAGCTTTTAAATGACAATAAAGTGAATCTTGAATGAAAAAAGATTGGCAAACCCTTGCTTCCTTTTAAGAGAAATCTAATGTTTTTCAGTAGAGTGGGCTCCATTTCAGCTAGTTTAACTACATTTACTAACACTGATGTCCAAAATAGACACAAAATACATTATTTCTGAGCATAATGCACAAAATACTACACACAATAGATCACAATAACACAGGTAGGTAACGTTAACCGTTAGCCACTGCCATCAACTGCCAATACTATCAACGTCGCTAGCTATGTCTAATCAGGCAAGTTAGGTTGTTTACCTAGTAAACTAGCCTGCTAAATGGCACCTATCACGCTAGGTGTTATGATTGATATTATATGATTTGATTGCTAAGATTATACAAGATATTGCCTTACCTTAGAACAAATGTAGACATCTTTGTTTATAGTTGTCTCGTTGAGTTGACTGTGTGGTCTGCCACACTGCTTAATCCACAGGAGACATTTGCCTTTGTTTTGTTTAGGTTTGGGAAATGGGATGAAATAAACCCCGTTGCTTATCCTCTCGGGATACCGCGTATCACTGTTGCACGTGCCCCAGGCACATCTTTTAACCATTTTTGCGTCTTAAAACATAAATAAAGCTAAGAAACAACAAAAGTTTCGCAGGTTACCAATGATTCCCTATGGAGATAGACGTTGAGAATGTCCGAGTCTGTTTTCCGGGCCGTTGGTAGTTAAATCCTATTGGTTCGTTTGCGTTCGGGGGCGGGCTTAGCGGGGACTGAGCCAAAGGTCAATTGCTTGGTTCCGTTCATATCTTAAACATAGAGAGCAGTGGGTTAGATCTAATTCTACCCTGTCAACTGTCCAGACTTGTTCAATGGGAATTCCACAGGGTTCTATTTTAGGCCCTTTACTTTTTAGCTTATATATTAATGATTTACCGGACAGTTGTAAAAAAGCCAGATGCCAAATGTATGCAGACGACACCGTGGTATTTGTGTCTGCAAAAACGACTCAGTTGGCAGCTAAAACTCTGTCAGAGGAGATGTCTGGTGTATCCCAGTGGCTCAGAAACAATCATTTGACCTTAAATTATAAAAAGACAGTGTCAATGTGCTTTTCAATTAAAAGAAAAGCCAATGAAAATTCCAGAGTAAAAATTGATGAGATAGAGATAGATCAAGTAGATGAGTTCAAATTCTTAGGTGTTGTTCTAGATTCTCAACTTAAATTTAACAGACATGTTAAGAAGCTATGCAAGACTGTCAAGACCAACTTAAATTGCTTTCGCCTTATAAGACAATATATACCTCTTAAGGCAGCACAACAATTTATGCATGCCATGATATTCTCCCATTTGTCATACTGTATAACCGTTTGGGGTCAAGCCAACCAAACAACAATGACACCAATACAATCATTATACAAACAGGCACTTAAAATAATGGATCAGAAACCTACAAGATGGCACCATTGCCAAATTTTAAAGAAACACAATTTGCTGAGTTTTGACAGCTTTTTAAACTTTTCATTTTTAAAGATAATGTTCAAGTGTGTGAACAACCTTGCTCGAGAAATACTCTGCCAAATGATAAATAAACTGGACAGCAGAATTAGAACTAGGGGTGCAACCAGCGGAAATTGTAGAACAGCCAGACGCAAAACCACATTCGGACAATCATCCTTTGTAGCAATAGGCACTAAACTATGGAATACACTACCAACAGAAATCAAAACATTGACAGAGCTCAAGGTTTTTAACTCACAAGTAAAACAATGGTTGAAACTGAATAAACCCTGTGAACATTGACACACACTCACATACACACATTAATCATTGTCCTTGTTTTTATTGTTTTTATTTATTTATTTTTTGTTTGTTTTATGTCTATTATGTATGATCCCTGTATTTGTATTCATGTGAATTTTTTTAGGAGATGCCTAATCAGGGACAGGGGTTGCAAATTAGTTTCGACTAACACCTGTATGCGTGGCATCTGTTTTATGTTTTTATAATATGAAACAATGTTTTAATGCATTTGTCCTTAATAAAGAAATATCAAATATCAAATTGTTTATGGATGTTATTGTTTAAAGAAAAAGTATGTAGGGGAAGGGAGATAAAAAGATTGTTTTAGTAAGTGTGCATACAATTGTTATGCTGTTATGATGGGTTATAAAATGCTCGTCTCCTAAAGATGACCAGAGTTCTGACTAAATTGCTAAACGCTTTAAAGTTTAGAGCTAAATATCTTGCCAATCCAAGCCCCATAGTGAACCTTAAAGATTAAAGGTGCAGTCAATCATTTGAAGTCCCAGCATAAACTTACAAAAAGCGTCCTTTTGTGTTCTTTTTATGAAAATGTTCACTGAAAAGAATTGTTTAATGCTTTTGATTTGAATTACAAGTTAAAGGGGATTTTCATGCTGAAAAATGTGATCATAATGTGTATTATTGAGTATTTTAATTTATAAAAGAGGTATGCGTTCAAGTAAAATGCTCTTTCTAGTTGATATAAATTGATTCAAAACTGGTTAACTGTAAAGACACCTATACCTAACCAAGATGTTAACTTTTGTTATTTGAAGAACAAACTGTAACACCATGCAAAGGGAGAAAAGGAGAGAGCACAAGAAAATGTGTGTGTGTGATTCAGTCCCATGCAGAAAAGGGAGGGCCTGTCTCACTGTCTGTGTGTGCTTGTATGCTACCCAACACAGACAACCATGTGGAAGAACGAAATCAAACCTATCCTATATGTTGTTATGCGTCATTGTGACATCTAGAGCAAGCAAATTGGATAGGATGATATTTTAGAAGCTGTTTGCCCTGGCAGAAGAATGAGCATTTGTTTTGGAAAACATGATACTGCTCTATATTCATTCTGCTTTCAGATGCAAGAAGAAGACGAAGCTGACATGCTTCAATAAGGACGAATTGGACACTGAGGAACAATCTGAATAGGTTATGGTAATGCCTAACCATTCCCCCAGTGACTGTGATATGAAGGACACTTTGCGTCAAAATGCCACAAAGGGACTTGTCGACCAAGAAGAAGACCTAGGTTCCTGTTCCCTGGCTTCTGCAAAAGACTGTCCTCTCTGAAACTGTACATAGACGATGTTGCACCAGTACACACACTTGCAATTTCACAACTGTAATGTTGATGTACTTGATATTATTCTGCTTGACTGAAATATATTTACTCATATGCTTTGCCCTTTTGCTTTGAAGTGTTACATGAAGGTAGCATTATATATTATAAAAAGGGGGGATATGTTAACGAAATTTAATTTGCCTTATAATTGTATAATATGTTAATGCTCAATACATGCTTTCTGCCTGTTGAACTTTGTCCCAGTAAACTAACAGCCCCAAAGTGTTTTGCTAAGACAAAAGTTGTTGTTTAGCCTTGAAGAAGAAACTGCCTAATAAGATTTTGGCACATACAGAGGTATGACGCATTCATGTGCACAGTGGTTGGGGAGAAAAGACTCCCTAAATTTCCCATATTCTGATATCTACCTAATTAAAAACATTTCTGCTTTCGCCAGCAAAACAAGGGCTGGACACACAAACTTGATGGTGTTTTCGCACACACCATTTCACTACATATAATCTCTGTACACTGTTCATTCGATGTATTCAATCATGTAAGCTACACTTGTGATACATGTTGTTTGACCCTTGCATTTGCTGTTTGCAAGTAAACTTCGCCTGCTTTTGAAAAAGCCTGACTCAGTTCTAATTATTACAAACACTTTGGGGTTTTAATAATTCTAATAACAGACTCTGTATGAAAAGAACAGGTCCAGGGTGGCTAAATTGGTCCTTGACCAGATGGATAAGGCCACGTGTAACATCGACCCCGGAGAGGTCGAAAAGGTGTATACTAAGATATGGGGGGGAGTGGATGGCTTTGTGGACCTGGGCCAGTTTGCGGAGCTGCCGCAAGCAGAGAATGCTCCATTCTGCTGTCCATTTAGGGCCCACTCACACTAGTGCCGTTGGCCTGTTCCGTGCTGCAGGAAGATTCAGCACGATTCCCCCCTCCCCACTCCCCCCGCAGGCCCGTGCTCACACTGCTCGTGGCCTGGGCACATTTGCACCTTGCCTACGTCACCGTGCGCATTTAGGATTTGGAGCGTATAGTCTACTTGTAGGCTATACGACTGTTTGTGAATGTTTTCATCCGGCCAAATTTGAATCATATATTCCACTTCCACGTTAGAGCAACGAGAATCCTTAAGCTATTGTTTTTTTTAAATGTAGCCTTGACGTAATAGGTCGCGGTGGACAGTCTCATATTTGTGCAGCACGCTGTTTATTATTAATATAACGGCCCGTCATCAGACCATACGTACCGGATGGTTTTATACACATCGATGGCTCTATCAAGTAATCCAAGTCAGAACTTTTTGTATGGGCAGAGATCGTTATTTTAAGTGTCTTTATAAAGTAGCTACTGTTTCCTTATCACCGGGCCGCGCAGTCCCGCTGTGTGTCGTGTTGGGTTCGTCTCAACCGCCATGCGTAAAGGCATTATTATGACAGCTGCGGGAGGAAAAAGAAAAAAATCATCTGACGAACGTGAGTAAACACGAAAACCTTTTTTCTTTGCTTTCTGCGCTCACCTATTTAGCTCTCTCCCACTTTTATTAGCCTACACCTAGGCCTACACACACGTTAATTCTCACACATTTTATGTAGGCCTAGCTACAAGTCCAAGTGGTGTTCAATTCTGGTGCCGACTAGTAAGGCAGCGGACGTTAACGGACTATGCATCCTTAATAAATTCACGTCAGGAACGTCGCCTGTGCGCTTGCTTGTGCGCGTGTCATCTCATTAGCATCTGTACTTTGGCCACGGCACACCTCTCCCAGGTGTGCCATGGCCAAGGGGCTGTTCCGTGCTGGAATACGGTTGGCGTGGTCACATTAGCCAAACGTTCTAGACTTTAGTATGCAAATGAGCTTTGGCACGGGCCGCGGCCCTAGTGTGAGTGAGCCCTTAGCCCCCTGGAAGTCCTGACGGTAAATCAAACGAATGAAGCCCGACTCCACACCAGGCCCAGATGGCGTAAAGAAAGTGGGCCTGCTTAAATGGGACCCTAAAGGGTTCAAACTAGCAGCGTTATTTAACGCGATGCTGCTCACTGGGAAGCTTCCCAGATGTCTGAAAGGGAGCAGGACGACCCTGTTGCCCAAGACGAGCGACGAGGCTCTGAGAGGTGATGTTCACCAGTGGAGGCCCATCACGATAAGCTCGGTTATTGTGAGAGCCCTGTCGGGCTTGCTTCACCGCAGACTGAGGGACGCCTGCGACGTCCACCAAAGACAAAGGGGCTTCATAAAGGCTCCAGGCTGTGCGGAGAACCTGGCCACCCTCGAGGGTTTGATTAAGAGATGTAAGAAGGACGAAGGGGCGTTGGCAGTGGTCTTCATTGACTTCGCCAGGGCCTTTGATTCAGTGTCACACAGGCACCTGCTACAAGTGTTGGAACGGAGAGGGGTCGACGTCTCGATAATCAGGCTTATCTCGAACTGCTACCAGGGCTGCTTCACTAGAGTGGCCACGGGACAAGGCCAGACCGAAAGGATCGCCATGGGACAGGGGTCAAGCAGGGGGACCCCCTCTCTCCGTTACTGTTCAATTTGGCGATCGATCCCCTACTCCGAGTGCTGGAAGCTCGGGGTACAGGCATCGCCTGCGGGGAGACGAGGGTGACAGCGCTGGCTTTTGCGGACGACCTCGTGATGCTCAGCGATTCCCCGCTGGGAATGCAAAGGAACTTGGCCATTTTGGAGGCATTCGTCGGACTCACTGGCCTTTGGGTCAACCCCAAAAAATGCCACGGCTTTTTCCTGTCCCACCACGGTCGGAGGTGCAGGATCAATGAGTGCCAGGCATGGTCCATCAGTTCAGAGCCCTTGAAGATGGTGGGCCCGGGAGACACTGTGGGCTACCTGGGGTGGTGATAAGCCCGAGGATGGGCATACTGAAGGCCCCGTTAATACAAATGGTACAAACTATGATTCAGAGGATATCGGAGTCCCGCCTGAGGCCGACTCAAAAAGTCGACCTGCTGAAGGGGTTTGCCCTGCCCAGAACCATATACGTGGCTGACTTGACCGGCATTGGGAGCGCCACGCTTGCTGTAACGGACCGGCATGTGAGGGAGGCAGTGAAGAGATGGCTTCACCTCTCTCCAGCCACGACTGATGGCTTATTATATGCCAGGCCCAGGGATGGGGGCCTGGGCATACCGAAACTGGGGTCAATAATTCCAATACTTCAACTGAAACGGCTAGTCAAGCTTTGGCACTCAGGGGACGAACTTACCAGGGCGATGGTCAGGGCCACTGTCCCAGGTGAGGCCCTGGTGGCTAGATGGAACTCGGTTCGCAAGGCTCACAGGGGTCCCAACCCCCTGCCTGTGTTCGAGACAGCGGACGAAATATCGGCCTTGGTAGTCTCCACCCTCAACTGGAGGACCGCCGAATTCAACCGATGGTGCGCCCTGAAGGAGCAAGGGTCTGGGTACTATAGTATAATTCCTTTTTTCATTGATATCAAAATTGAAAAAACGGAAAACTTCTGTTGGTTTCAAACCAATAACGGACTGAATTGTTTTTTTTGTCTGAATCGAAAAACAAACAGAACTGCCCAATGTGTCGTCTTGGTACTATAGTATAATTCCTTTTTTCATTGATATCAAAATTGAAAAAACGGAAAACTTCTGTTGGTTTCAAACCAATAACGGACTGAATTGTTTTTTTTGTCTGAATCGAAAAACAAACAGAACTGCCCAAAGTGCTCCGTTTTTCGTTTTTGCCGATACCTTTGAGCCATTTTCGATTTGAATTGAAGAAGGAAATGACTGCCAGCTGATTCCTTTTTTGATTTTGTGCTCAAAACTCCTGTGTCATGGCCGCCGTCAAATTGTGTCCTTCAAAATAAAAGTGCATTTGTAAGGCATTGCTAGCTGATGTGGGAAAACGTTTTTTTTTTTTTTTTTTTTTAATAATGAAAAATACAGAGCTTTATTTACAAACAGTTTAAATATATGCTGTGTCTGAAATCGCGCACTTCTGTACTTACACTTACTTTTTTGAGTGCACTTTGCGCAAAACCGGAGAGTGTGCCAAAATGCAGTGCACTGTAAGTTCCTCGGTTGTGCACTCAAAACGGTCTAAAACTTGAGTGTGGAGCGATGGACACTTTCCACACTCAACGGCCGCCATCTTGCCTACGTAGCGCAGAGGACGGGACATTAAAATCAAAATAGAGGAGCTTGAAGCAACTGTGGAGTCGGACACGCTCTACAAAAGTTAAATTACACATTTGTTTTGTTTTTCCGCAACTAACGTGTCTGTTTTGGCTATCGGTAACACAAGCAGAAAAAAATACCACCGAAGAAGAACCGTCAAAATGCAAAGTCATTTCCGGTAGGTGCGCGACGGCAGTTTGGACAGTGCACCGTAGAAATGAGAGCACTGTGTCTATAAGTAAGTGTACTGTAGGGATAATAAAGTGCACTCAACGTAAGTGCACTTACGTAAGTGCGCGATTTCAGACACAGCACTCGATATGCTATTGTCAAATAGTTATGTATTGTTGGCTATATTATGCAGTATAACCAATTGCTAACCCATTGTGTAATTTAAAAGAAAAAAAAGACTTCAGAATCAAACAGATAAACAACAGTCATGAGGATTGTTTTTTATTGATGCTGCTCACCTCTCTGCTCACCTCTCTTCAACTATACTTTTTGACCCAAACAGACAGAAAATTATTTCATTGAACACACTCGCAAATAGGCCTAATATCTTCACTTGTGTTAACATTTCAACAATTCTTGAACACATACAGGCCTACTGGTAGAAGAAAAGCTCTGGTAACAAGAATGAGCAGAAAGAGCAGTGGGTTGTGAATTGTCCTTTACTATTAAGTCCACAACTCTGTCCACCCTGCCTTGCAATCTAGCTTACATTCCCTTATACACATGGCAGCCACTCAGAATGTTTGACAGACTCAGTGACAGTGTGGTATTGATGGTACAGAATATGATGGGGTACTTGAGGGACAGCTTGAGTCTGGTTGGTAGGATTGTTAGTTTTTTTTTTTATTAAGGTGAATAATCAACCCTGTATAACGATCAAACTCCTTCGTGAATTTTCTCTACTTATGACATCTATTGCAGTATGTCTGTCCTGGGAGAGGGATCCCTCACTCTGTCAACTCCCTGAGATTTCTCTTTTTTTTTTAATCCCGGTAAAGGGTTTTTTACTGGGAGTTTTTTCTCAGCCAAGCTAAGGGTGTAAGGGCAGGGTGTCATATTGAATGGAATGTAAAGCCCACTGAGGCAAATGTCTATTTGTGATATTGGGCTATAGGCTACAAATAAAAATTATTAGATTTGATTTGATTTGATTTGATTTGATTTGATTTGATTTGATTTGATTTGATCTAACTACGTTGGCCCACAGCGCATTCATTTAAATTGTAGGCTAAGAAAAATACTTGATAATCTCACGATTGCAGGGCTGTTTTTGTGAAACTATAATTAATTGAGTTGTGGGCCACCATATTAGTAAACACTTCACTTTGAGACTATATATATATATATAAACTCATATATATAAACTCATATATTATCTATGTTTGAAACATATAATCTATTGAAATCAGTTGATAAATAAGAGAACAGCGCCCTCTAGGGTCACACATTCAGATGGGTCACAGTTTGCAGTGCAATCGTCTCCTTGCGGAGCTGATCCGGAGCCGTGGCTGGAGCCCGGACTGTCATGTCATGTCATGGACACAGACTAAAGTCAGAGATTCAAGTCTGGTAAGTCCAATAGTATCCAGCTGCAGCCCCAGAGACAAACACCCTGGCGTGACAACAACACCCAGGCGTGACGGAAGTAACCTATAGATTTTATTTTTGCAACGTCATAAACTTCTAAGTTGTAAACAACGTCAAACAATAACAAGACCGCAGACCGTTTTGGCGATTAGGTTCAGGCATCACAGTTAGGTGGTTAGGGTTAGGGCAAGGGGACAGGGAGAGGTTAGAATATAGATAGAACATTGACGGAACACCGCGGCGGCCATCTTGAGTACGTCACGTCAAACAATAAAAAGGCCGCAGACCGATAGGCTACTAAGTTTGTGTTATTTATATTGTTTTGAGGATTAGGTTCAGGCATCATAGCTGGGTGGTTAGGGTTAGGGCAAATGAGTGACGTAGCAGAAATGTCATGGAAGCTAAATAGTCAAAAATTACGTCTGTGACACCACAGTTACTTCCGTCACGCCTGGGTGTTGTTGTCACGCCAGGGTGTTTGTCTCCGGGGCTGCAGCTGGACCCTACTCGGTAAGTCTGTACCAGGAGGTCTGGTTTTCTAATGATTTTAAACTTCCAAGTAAGTTTTTTTGACAGTATTGTGAGAATGATACAGGTCTGGTGCTGACTTTGGATTAAAGAAGAGTTATATTTGGTTTAGGAAGTGCATAGGTATAATTCATAAAGGTTTAACAACAGTAAAGCAGTAATGATATCCAGTGAATACAATGAGTAGTAAGTGTAAAGGACCCCACGGTCAAATTTACTTTAGATTTACAGTCTTTTATTTTTTGTATTTTTCTGCATACATTATACGCAAGTGCTTTTATTTTGAAGGAATAATGACCGGAAACGGAACTGAACGGTTTAGAGAGTGTCACTTGTTCACTTGATATTGAAAATGGAGAATTGTAAACAGAGATATTACTTTCTTTGCACGGCCTAGCACCTGGCTGTAGGGCACAAGGTTTGTTATATTGCATTTAAAATGGTGTTGTTATCACGGAACTCTGTATGGTTTGTTTTTACATGCATGGTTGGTGTTGAAATGAGAATGTGCAGAAGTTTAACTGTTTTATATGAGTTTGATATAGCGCCGCTTTGCCCTGCTTATTTAAGCTAGGTATTGTCACGTGGTATTACAGCTTCACGTTGGAAGGTCCACATTTATAGTTTAATGTACGTATGAAAATGTACATTATTTAGGTTAAATGTGTTAAGCATATAAAGCTAAAATTAATGTGTCATTGTAACTTTGTTAGGTAAGCAATTAATGGATAGTGTGCTTAAGACAGGTTACATTTCATGTGTAATTGTGCGCTATTATGTAGGATGGATATTGTTTTATGGATGGTAAAAAGAGTTAAATATGATTTAATTTAAATGTAATTGAAGGTTATTTGAGCTCGTCATTCAGTCAAGAGTTACAGATGTTGACACTTTCTTTCTTTTTCCATTTTTAGCTCTTACGGTGTTTTATTATTTTGAAACCACAACCTTGGAATGAAAATGATGAAATATCAGTTGGAGAGTCAGACCATTAATCAGCCGGGGATGCTACAGTAAGACCAGGGGCCTATTGCATAAAACTAGGATAAGGGATTAACCTAGGATTTTTCGGTTATCCTGGCTTGCGTTAGCCATGATCCGGTTGCATAAAAGCGGAGGGACATAAGTTACCCTGGAGATTTATCCAGGTCCCGACCAGGCTAAACGTAAAGGATAAACTTATTCTGTTGCCTGACTGGCTCAGTCAGCTGAAGGTGTTTTTTTTTTTTTTTTTTTTTTTTTGCATTTATATATTTTTATTGTCACAGGCAATTTATATCCTCCAAAAGGGGAATCGTTGCATACAATCGGTATATGTCTACACATATCTACATGCATATACACCTATACAAATACACATACATATATATATATATACCCATACATACATATACACACATACATACATCCACACATGTCCACATACATACAGATCTTCCCAATGTATTATACAGATTCACACCGTAGTTGTTTCCGTAGAAGAAGCAAAAGATATATTAAAAAAAAAGATTATAATAAATCAAATGTCAGTGCACAGTCAAGGTTCTGCAGACTGGCATGTAAACAGTAAACCCCTTAGTACACACACCTCATGGACAGGTATTGGGTCATAAAAAGACATTCTCTGATCCCAACCGAAAAAGAAAAACATCTAGAAAACAAACTTTCTCGGAATCATCGACTCAATCCCATGTTACCCAATGCGTGCATATCATTTCCTGCAACACTTTTTTTTTTTTTTTTCCTTTCCCCTCCACCCCCCTCCCTTTCCCCTCCTCTTTAAACAATGAACACAATTAGCAATATACAAAAAAAAGTAAAAATAAAGAAATAAAAAGAAACAAAAAGAAAAACTCCAATGAAAAGAAAATAAGTAAAAGAAAAAATTACGTAAGTAATGTAAGTAATGTACACTTAAGTTATGACTAGATTTTATCCACTTGAATTTATTTATCATTATTATAATCTTTTTTATTATTATCTATTTATTTACCCATTTTTATTCTATTCGTTTATTTAATTATATATATATATATATATATATTTTTTTTTTTTTTTTTTTTTTTTTTTCCTTTCTCCTTTCTTTTCTGTGGAATATGCTAGGTCACTGTCTATTGTTAATGTAATCCAGGAATGGGGTCCATGTAGTTAGGAAGGAATTATGTTGTCCAGTGAGTCTGAATGTGATCTTTTCACAGTTTGCCATGTCTGTCATTAGTTCAATCCAGTCACCGAAGGATGAAGGGGTGACTGATTTCCAATTCCTCAGGATAATTCTACATCCTGTTAAAATGGCCAGTCGGCACCATGATTTTTTTTTGCCGTGCAACTGTTGATCACTTGGTATTATTCCCAGAAGACACAGTGCTGGGCTTTTAGTTAGGGTGACATTAAGCAAAACATTTAAAAGGTATACAATATTAGTCCACAGGTTCCTTACCATAACACACTCGTACAACATATGCACCATTGTTCCAGTCTCATTTTGGCAACGCCAACATTTATCATCATTTCTTAACTTGAGTCTGGCCATTTTGCTTGGGGTCCAGTATGCTCGATGGAGGATTTTATAATTTGTGTATTGTGTTTTGATTTCTCGAGCAGTTGTGTGCCAGCTAGATATGGCTTCCTTCCAGTGTTGTTGTTCTATATTTTCTCTTATATCTTTCTCCCATACTAATTTGAGACTATTTAATTTTGGTGCATTGGAATCTCTAATGTAATTGTAAAATAGTGAGGCACCACCTTTTTTTTGGCTGGCATGATGAAGCATACGTTGTATTTCAGTGTTAGGGTCAGGTCCAGAGCTCATGATTGACAGGAGACAGTGACGTAACTGGAGATATTTCCAGAAGTCAGTATTTGTCAGATTGTAATGTTGTTTCAAATGTTCAAATGTTACCATGTGGCCCTTGTCGTATAAGTCCCCCAAATGTAAAATTCCCACTTTGGCCCACTGGTACCAGCAAAATGGCTTTTTGGCTATTCTAATCCTTGAATTGAACCATATTGATGCTTCAAGAGTCAGTGATGGGTTATTTTTAACATGACAATGTACCATTTTCCAACTTTCCCTTGTAAATTCGAGCACAGGATTAAGAACAACATTAAACGTGTTTTTCTGTGTCACAAATGTGTCACAAATGTTTCTATATTAAAAGGATAAAGTAGTTCTTTCTCAATTTGTACCCAGGCAGGGACTCTGTGATGGGGCAGGTTAAATTTTGATGTTTGGGCAAGTGAGAATGAACTTTGATACCAATCTAATCTAGGAAGGGATAGTCCCCCACTATTCTTAGCCGAGTATAACTTGGTACGATTAAATAGAGGCTTTTTACCTTGCCATATGAATGATTCAACACACTTATCGTATTCTTTTCGGAGATGTGCAGGAAAGGAGAGTGGCAACATATAGGTTATGTAGTTGACCTTGGGCATTATGATCATTTTTATTAAGTTAATCCTGCCTAAAAGTGATACATTTAGCTTGTCACAATTAAGTAATAGGGACTCAATGCTTTGTATAATGGGCTGAAGGTTAACTTGCATCATTTTTTTAATGTTGGGCATAAGTTTAATACCAAGATAGGTCATACCTGAGGCTACCCATCTAAACGGCCATTTAGTGCCAAGTGATTGTGTGGCAATGTTTGATATGGGCATTACCTCTGATTTGGTCCAGTTAATTCTATAACCTGAGATCATGGAGAACCTATCGATCAGGGAGCTAAGTATGGGGACAGTTGTTTCTGGGTTGCTTGAGACCAATAAAATATCGTCCGCATATAAAAACAGTTTATGTTCCTGATGACCTGCTGTGACCCCTTTGATATTTACATTGTTCCGTATAGCAATGGCTAAAGGCTCAAGGGCAATGGCGAAGATGAGGGGGGAAAGCGGGCATCCCTGCTTGGTGCCTCTATATAGGTTAAAAGGAGAGGATGTGATGCCATTACACAACACTGACGCCATGGGGTCCATATATAATAATTTTATCCAAGCTAGGAATGTTGGTCCAAAACCAAATCTATTTAGTGTATAAAATAAGAAGCCCCATTCGACCCTGTCGAAGGCCTTCTCTGCATCTAGTGAGAAGGCCATGACAGGGACTGGGTTCTCTCTGCTCTCCCACAGTATATGTAATAACCTTCTCATGTTATCAGCGGATGAGCGGTTCCTGACAAATCCTACTTGATCATGGTGTATTATTGTTGGAAGTATGTTGTCCAATCTATTTGAAAGTATTTTGGCTAGTATCTTGGCATCAACATTTCCTAACGAAATTGGTCTATAGCTACCACAATGCATAGGGTCTTTCCCTTTTTTATGGATAATTGTGATCAAGCTTTTTCTCATACTTGGGGGGAGTAGACCCTTTGCCAGTGCACTATGGAACACGTCCAATAGCCTAGGGGCAAGTATATCAATAAACTTTTTGTAAAAATCGGATGGATAACCATCATCTCCAGGGGCTCGGCCTGATCTGAGGCCTTTTATTGCGTCTTTGACCTCTTGCAATGAAATTTGTTTTTCCAGTAGCTCAGTATTGGGTGAGGAGATATGGGGCACATCTAGTGTGGAAAAAAAATTGTCGTATTGGTCTGTAGCAACCGCTCCCTGTGATGTATACAGATCTTGATAGAAGTCCCGGAAAACTTTATTAATTTCATTCTTCTCTGTAATTAAGTCATTATGAATATTAAAAATTGATGGGATGATATTTTGTGTAGCGAGTTGTTTAACCCTATGTGCCAACATCTTTCCTGCTCTCTCTCCTTGTTCATAGTGGCGTTGTTTCGTACAAAAGAGGGCATATTCTGCTTTCTTTTGATGGATACTATTAATTTCAAATCTTGTGGTGTTCATACTTTTCCAGGTAGCTATGTCTGGTTTTTTAATATATTGAAGTTTGAGATGATTCAATTGTTGCTCAAGGTTAAGTAATTTTTCCCGTTCCTTCTTTTTTTGATATGAGCAATGTTGAATAAATTGCCCCCTTAGGACCGCCTTAAATGCCTCCCATACAATACCAGGATCAGATACAGAGCCTTCATTATATGTCCAGTATTCTTCCATTGCTGCTACAATTACAGAACATGATGTATCATTTTGCAGTAATGAGTTATTGAATCTCCATCGACTGCTGAAGGTGTTTAACAGTTATTCCATGATCTTCTGTGTAATGCTTAAGTTTCAATAACCTGTTTTAAAGTACCATATAAAAGACTGCATTGTCATTTAGTTAAATAGTTCTTCTTTTTTATTATTTAACCTGAACCATTTATAATTAACTTCATTATAATTACATTAAGATGAAATTATATAAATTATAATAATTTATGTGATAGTCTGTTCATATTGCGGGCTATATTTATACAATTGATTATCGATGGTAGATGACGTTGCAAATGTGGGTCAAATAAATTCACTTTATACTTATAACTATATCGAGGTGCATCTAAAACAAAATTAAATATCAATGAAAGTTTCCTTTTTTCTGTAATTTAATTCAAAAAGTGAAACTTAAATATGTTCTAGATTCATTACACATTAAGTGAAATTAATCTAGAATAAACATACTTTTCAGAAGGTCGACATTTCTGATTGGTTGTATGCAATATTCTAATATTTTGAGAGACTGGATCTTTTATTCCATGATCAATCAATCATCCAGGGCGGCAGTGGCGAAGTGGGTAGGAAGATTGCCTCTGGAGTGCAGGGTCGGAGGTTCGATTCCCCGCCTACCCGCCACATGTCGAAGTGTCCCTGGGCAAGACACTGAACCCCAAATTGCTCCCGATGGTTCAGAGAGCGCCTTGCATGGCAGCTACTGCCATCGGTGTATGAGTGTGTGTATGAATGGGTGAATGTGGTAAGATATGTAAAGCGCTTTGGGGCTGAGAAAATCGGCTAGAAAAGCGCATATAAGTCAAGTCCATTTACCATTTACCATCCAAAAAGAAGGCCTGACATATTTCACTTTGTGTAATGAAAGTTTCACTTTTTGAATGATATTCTATTTTTTAAATGCACCTGCAGACTGCTCACTGTCAACTATTTTATCATAAAACAATGCAGGGACATCAAGATTAGTTGGCAGAGATGACATCCCCTGTATAAAATGAACTGCCCCCTGACTTACGGTTTAAACTAGCAAGGCATTGTGGGAAAATGGGCCGTCTTTTACATTTTTACATCAGTAAATCTGTGTTCGATCTCTGGGTCTACTTCTGAAAGCTGTGGGCTGGCACTTAACAGAATGACTTACACCTGGCTTGACAAAGCAGCTCCTTTACATCCTGGATTGGCGTTTATGCAACTGGCTAATCCGAAGTGCCCAGGCTAGACTTTGTCAAGGCTGGCTTTATCAATCATCCTGGATGTCTTTATTCCACTTTTATGCAATAGGCCCCAGGTTATACAGTTATTTAGTCTGGAGGAATATGGTGTTACTGAAATGTTATTTTGATGCTCTATGTCATTTGAGTTGATGCATTTATGCTTATCTTTACTTGCGTTTAAAGAAGTCATTCTACACTTAAAAGAGACAGTATTTTCATATAGCTGAGGTTAAATGCTAATACTTACCCGGGACCGTGGGCCCTGTAATAGTAAAGTGAACATGTATTGTATTGTATTGAACATGTAAGTGCCTAGCATGGGTATTTAGACTAGTAGTAACTGTTGAAGAGATACTGAGTATTGTGCTAAGAGTGCCAGGTCTAGTGCAAGTGTATATGATTATTGTGTTTTATAAGATGTATTGTTATTGAGAGCATGTGTTTTTAAGATGTAGGCCCGGCTACACCAAAGTGTGAGGAAACGGAGTGTTACGCCGCCGTGAGAATGGTGACTGATTCACTCACTGCAATCAGGTGTGTGTGCACTGATTGGCTGATTGAGCCCAGGTGTGAAGAGGCTATATCTGCCCTGAGACCCCACTGCTCTGTGCTGCTCATTGTTTGCTCTATGCGATGGTGAGAGGTTCACTCTGAGTGCCCTCTGAGTTAGTAAAAATAATCGTTCAAGTTTTGGTCTTTCGTTCAGCTGCTTGGCAGCAGTGGTTTGGTTCTCACTTTAGTTTTGTTATTAAAAGGTAGCCTGTGTGGCCCTGCACAACTTTGTGCTTTTTGTTTTCTGCCCCCTCCCAGTGTCGCGTTGCAATTTAGTGGTTATCCCTCTGGGGATAACTTTTAGAAACCCCTTGGTCCGCACCTGTGTCCCTAACTCCCCCCCAAAGCCTTACACCAAAGATTTGCGACGAGGCGGCTTGAGACTTGCAACGAGCCCGTCTGCAACATTCTAAAACCATTTAGTCTACACCACCGCAACGGGCCTTAATAGTATATCATATAGGCCAGTAGCGCCGAGGTGGTATATACAGCATATGACGGGCCTATATACGCTAACAAGAGAGCGATCATTAATGTGAACTGTGTTTGTTTCCACACACAGTAAGTTAGGTTTTACAAATGTTTGCATGTTGTTTGTACTTTTGGGATAACTCATTTGTTCAACTTCTGACCTACACCATCTGCTTTTCCACAGACTCATCTTGGCTGTCCTGCACTTCAACCATAATGGCAGATGAGAGGAAGCCAGAACCAGTGATGGTGAAATGTGTTATGTGTAGGGGTGTAACAGTACGCTAAAGTCACCGTTTGGTACGTACCTCAGTTTTGAAGTCACGGTACGGTACAGTACGGTACGGTTCATAGTTAAGGGAGAATGAACAGTTTTAGCTGTCAGTAACTAGCTAACATACATATAAAATGCATAACAAATATAAAAAGAATACTGCTACAATTCTCCATTGAATAAAATACTTCTTAAATACTAGTGAAGGTGCAGCATAAACTAAAATTGCACTGAAAAAAAAGCCAGTGTTAATGCTCAGCAGGCTCTGTAAACTGGTATGTAAACAAAGGGTATCTCATCTTTAAGGGTATTTTTGACTTTAAAAAAAGAAAATATTGCTGCAGCTCTCTTAGCTCTAAAGTGCTCTTATAAATATAACAATTATCAAATAAAAGTGCAACTGCAGCATTAATTAAATGACAGCTTGTGTATTTTCAGTATAAAGAAGAAAATAATGTCTGGGTTTGCACAGCTCGTTTTTTCTTCACAGTAACGGTGATAGTAACACCTGGATGGTGCCTTTTCAAATGCGTATGCATGTTCAACGTGTTGGCTCCCTTTATATGTCCATGGTTGGCTCCTACATAGGCGATCACGGTAAAACAATAACCTGTGTGCCGACATTGTTCCACACGTCTATCACTGTCTTCATAATTCACCTGGAATCCGAAGTTATCCCTCAAATAGGATTTGAATGACGGGGGCGCCTGCAAGCTCCGGTTTTCTGCTGACTTTCGCCATGCAGTTCGCTCTCTGTTCGATAGCACTGTATAATATCTTTATTTGCACTACTCATAGACTGTAAAAGAGGAGTAGGCTACTACCGTATTGGTCAGAATATAAGACGGGTTTTTCCCCCTGGAAATAGGTCGTAAAAAGTCGGGTCATCTTATATTCGGGGTCTAGTATTCGGCGTCCAGTAATGGACTGCACGTTACCAGAGCGATCATTCAGCCTAATAATAATAATAGCCTATGTTTAATTTATATAGCGCATTTCTCGCACTCAAAGCACTTTACATAGCTTAAGGGCCTGTGTCCAAGTTGTGTTTTTTATTTTTTTTATCGGGTGGAACCAACACTGGCTGTGCTCTCGGAAGCAGCCGGGGCTTGCGTGTGTGCAATGGGAGAGAGAACGCTTTGTGAGGAGAGAAAAAAGAGGCACGGGACATCGCCAAAGCCAATGCAAAGCCTCGACTCATTATGAGGCGAGTCAACGTGTCACAGGCAGGAATCAGCTGTGCGATCGAATTTTACTGTGGCTTTTTAGCTGCGGTAGTGTGCTGAGGAGAGATTGCCAACAGCGCTGTCATTTTACGCACCAGCAGGGCCGCCGTA
>CM047509.1:15000-127500 GCA_026122265.1 Ammodytes dubius | reverse complement strand
AGCTACATTTAGTGTGTTCGAAACATGGTCACCCCGATTTATTTCAGCCGATTGTGGCTGAAGAGGAATGCTTATCAGATTTGATACATTTGCAGAATTTAAGAGTTTCCTGTTTCTTGAGATAAACCTTGAGAAACAGGGCCCCGGCTTATCCTGTGAGTCAAAGGCGATAACTGTGTAGCCGTGGCCCGGTTCGTATCAACAAGTGCTTTTATTCCGTAAACAAGCAGGCTCATCAGGCTGGGACGGCTGCCGATGACGTCGCGGTGGGATCAGAGGGGGTGTGCGTGGAGGGGTGATGAGCTGGGCGCTGTGGCTAAGATTGACG
Organism: Ammodytes dubius; assembly: GCA_026122265.1. Classification (NCBI taxonomy): domain Eukaryota; kingdom Metazoa; phylum Chordata; class Actinopteri; order Uranoscopiformes; family Ammodytidae; genus Ammodytes; species Ammodytes dubius. The sequence continues at coordinate 127,172 of CM047509.1, read as the reverse complement.
AGTTGTGGGGGGGTAGATGGACGTCGAGGACGGGGAGTACATACAATTTCCATGAACTCAAGCTCAGGAGAGGATGAAGAAAGGGTGGGTGTAGGAGAGAAAGGAGGAGAGAGAGGTCGGCTTGGTGACCTGCGGGGTCCAGGGGAGACGGGGATGGGTGGAGCCCCCTCCTCTCTGCCCTGATATCTCTCATGGTCTGAGCTGTCATCTGGGGCCGGCAGTTGTCCTTCGGCGCTGCTGCAATGCTGTGTTTTGGCTTTCTCCAGTATCTTGTCCTTGGCACGAACAGATGAGTGTCGCAGGACGTAGAATACATTTGATATGAATACTTCTAATCCTGTCTTATTTAGGCAGAGTCCATCTGTCTTAAAAAACTGCCTGCGGTTCCAGAAAGTGTTAAAATTGTCAATAAAATGCACTGAGTGGTCGGGGCACGCAGCTGAAAGCCACGTGTTCAGTGCCAGCAATCTAGTGAATCTCTCAAGTCCTCTTCTGATTGGTGGCAGAGGACCACTGATATACACCTCAGCATTCAGTGAGCTGACCGTGTTCAGGAGATCTTTAAAGTCCTGTTTCAACATTTCAGACTCCTGCTTTACAACATCATTTGACCCGATGTGCAGAATGATGTTCTTTACAGTTGTGTGTGAAGCAGCAATGTCCAGGATTCTTTTTTCTAAGTCAGATACCATATCATTTGGATAGCAGAGTACTTTAGTGGTATCAACACTAAACATGTTTTTCATATCTCTAACAGAACAGTCTCCAACAATCAGATTTTCAGGCCCGGTTGTTAGCTTGGTTAGCCCGGTTGTTAGCTCTCTCTGTGGCTCTTGGCTTTCGGGCCTTACCTTGTGGTGTGAAGCTGCTGTGTTATCCAGGTCATCAGAGGGAAATTCAGGGACTTGTAACAGTGGGGTGAACCTATTTGACACTAGCACACTTGTTCTCTGGGGAAGTTTGTTGTTACGTCTCCCTTTAGCTGCTATCCATGGCTGCGGCCTCTGGGGTACGGGGGTTGAGGAGGCACTGTGCCTAAGTGATAACGCAGGCCAGCTGTCCAGATCAGTCATCTCATGGCGCTCGGCCCTGCCGGTTATCCGTCCTCCCTTTTCCAATCTCTTTGGCCTTGCACCAAGACGATTCCAGGGAGGGTTATCACTGCCTTGAACACAGTCCTTCTGTTTCTTCGTAGCCTTGCCGGTGCTAGTTAGCTGTGCGTTAGCTCGATCTTGTCCACTGTTTCGAGTCACTGATAGAGTGGTGTCGTTCCCACATAGTCCATTCACTTCCACGTTCACTTCTATTCGATTCACTTTTGTTTCCAGTGCTGTAATCCTCTGTAGGAGTATTTGGTACTCCTCGTTTGATAAGGGAGGCATCTTGCTGCTAATTAGCTTTAGCTTAGCGCCTCACTTACAGTCACCACAGGCTTGTCCTGCTGGTAGGCCTCTTCACGTTCTGTTGAGGAGGTCGTAAAAGTTTCTAAAAATGCCTGTAGTATCTATTAAAAAAAAATAAAAATAAATTACAGTCCCATTGATTTGTATGTATCCAGGAGCTGCTGCTAAATTTATATTGACGAAAAAGAAGAATATAAGCAAAAAGTGCAAGAGGAGGAGAGAGCAAGCAGAAAAGCGTCTGCACAGTAGGAAAGCAGGAAGCCAAGCAGTGTGCAATTAATGGAAAAGCTTTGCAGTCTGTTCTCGCTCGCACCACAGCGTGACAGCATTTTACTTCTAACAGTGATCGTATAGTGGTAACACTTGGTTTGAAAAAGATACTTGTAAATAAAATATAAACACATAACATATCCTAATGATCTGTAATAGTGAGTAACAGTCAATAAATAAATGCTATTATTTGTATTGACAGCATTCAGAATTAGCTCAACTTGCATAACATTAGTCTAACATCAAAACAGAGCAAATTCTTGAGCTTGTAAGTTATTATTTACACTGTTACACTATCTAAAACGGCCAATACATTCTAATCATTAAAATCTATGCAGATGTGTATTTCTTTCATGGGGACCATTATCGGACAGTTGGTGCGTCTTTTTCTCCTCTACCACTTATATTATGCCCGCACCCCCAGTTGGTTGCATTTCAGAGCAGCAACACGCTTTTTTAGTGGCGATTTGAGTCAGACCACTTTTTCTTCATCTATGTAAAGAAATGACGACATATAATTGTATATGCTGTTTTATAGCATTTGAGCGATAGTAGCCTACTGATGTAAACCTAAAATGCAAAATCCTCAGCTGGAGATCGTTTGTTGTCAACACCAACGCTGTTGACCGCAGCAGTTATTTCCTTCCTAACTGCTGCCTTCTGTCGTTCTTTGATGCCGCTTGTAATGCTCCGAAATGAAACTCTTTATTTTTCTACTTTCGCTGTTATTCGGTCAATTTCTACTTCAGAGAAGTTCCTCTTCTTTGCCCTGCGCATATCCATGTCGTAAAACCTCTGGGCGAGGCCTCTAAACTGAGAAAATATAGGGGCTTGACATTCAAATAACGATTGTTTTCAGCCGCCGCATTTATCAATAATGGTCTGGCGTACGCCGAGATTGGCGAGATACGACTGTTTGATAAATCCCACGCGATACCTGGCGTAGGGAGGTATTTGCGCCGGAATCTGCACGCAAGTTTGATAAATGAGGCCCAATGTCTCTAAACTTACGTCATTTATTCTTTTTTCAGATTGAGTGGCTGCAGTTTGTCAGAGATCAGCTGTGCTTCTCTGGCCTCTGCTCTGAAGTCCAACCCCTCCCATCTCAGAGAGCTGGAGCTGAGAGGAAACTATCTGGAGGATTCAGCAGTGAAGTCTCAGTCTGATCTTAAGGAGAGTCCACACTACAGACTGGAGGATCTGAGGTCAGTAGAGGGTTGGAGTCAGTCCATGCATGATAGAGAGAGAGCGATGGAGAGAGAGAGAGAGAGAGAGAGAGAGAGAGAGAGAGAGACTTTCAAAGTGGATGAAATGTACAAATGTCAGTGAGACACTGCTGCTCTTTATACTGGATGTCTCTGTAAACTCTGATTCATTTGTGTGTGTGTGTGTGTGTGTGTGTGTGTGTGTGTGTGTGTGTGTGTGTGTGTGTGTATGTGTGTGTGTGTGCGTGTGTGTAATCATCAAGGTATGTGTCCTGATGGTCCAGAGCTTGAAGCAGCAGCTTGTGTGTGAACTGTGAGACACAGGCTATGTCTTGATTCAGGGGTTGCGGTCTTGGAACCGGCCTCGTAGGCTGCATTTGAAGACCGATTGCGTCATAGCGGCGCGCAAAGGCTGTCCCATTTGCAAGGCTCCTCGCAAGGCTCCTCATATGCGGTCGTGAAATGCAGCCTTCGTTTCACGGTTTTGAAGCAGTTTTGAAGGCTGCATCAGATGTATCCTTCGCAGCCTAACATATCCCATGATTCATTGCGTTTTTTTCAGAGATGGCATAAAATAAAATAAAAAATAACAAAACAGCAACGTGTTGCTCCATCTTCTTAACTTTTATCTTCCTTTCTTTTTTTCTTGTACTTTTTTTTCTTTTCGTCTGGTAGGCAACTTCTTTTTCTTTTTTCCTCCGTTGACAGGGCTGTCTCCGTTGGCAGCAATCAGGGTTGCTAGGCAGCACAGGAGCGGCGAGTCGTCACGCAAGGTAACGGCTTGTTACGTAAACCGGAAATGCTCGTAAACCGAGACCTGCGGAGACCGTTCCGTTTAACAAGGCTTGTTGGCCTTAAAACCGGCCTTAAAATCGGCCTTCATAGGCTATAGCCTTCATAGACCGCGAGACTGCGTCCTACTAAGTGCGTGGTCTCTGAATCAAGACACAGCCACAGAGTCCACCATCCTCCCTGTTCCTCTGGATGTGACCTCATCAGTGGATCTGCTCTGTCCTTCTACAACTTCTCCCTGTAACTGTTTTATTTAGGCTATATTGTACTTTCACCCATTTCATTTGAATTGCAGCCATTCTACTGTCACTAGATGAATGTCTAAATGTTTCAATGGTTTTTTGTCTCTTTATCCGCTTGTTGTGTATTTGATGTATTTGCATTGCATATTGTGTTTGTGTTGTTGTTTTTGCTTTGCAGTTGTTTGACTCGACATCATTGTAAATGAGGTTCCACACACACACACACACACACACACGCACACCCCTGAATTGATCTCTCCTGTATAAATAAAGGTTAAATGGAATGATGTTTTCTTGTTATTGTTTTTACATCAGGGGCAAGTGGTGCAGTACCCCACCAGATCCAGCAGATGGTGCTGTGGTGAAAAAAGCTTGTTACACTTATTTTTCTCTCTTTCCAGTGTGTATTTTAAATATAATACAGAATAGTTAATCAATAGCTAAATTAAGTGGCATTCCCAGACCTGCCACTAGGCGCTGGCAAATTAAATTTGCTGCGCGTGTTGGTCTGGACAGCTTATCAAGAAAACCAGAAATCTGGGTCTCACGTTTCAATTGGTTCTATCTGATATGGGCGCGCCAGAGCCCCTTATATGGTACTCTGGGGAGGACGTAACCGGATGACGACAGTGACGTGCATGCGACGTCGAAGCCGTGATAGTAAACATCAGAGATGGCTGCGGATATGTTGTGTGAGTTTGAGACTGCTTTGGCCTCGACCCTTAACGATTTGGAAGACGGCACTCAAATCTTTCATTAGAAAGTAAGTGGAATGTTCTATTTTGCCGACCGACAACGGCAAACGTTTAATTTAACAGTTTAACAGCTGTTCGCTAAACGAAAGGGGCTTACGTCGCCTTGTGCATCGCTCTGATTGGTTGTAGTGCTATCCAACTGCGTGCAGTGGCATTTGAAATGCACGAGTAGGAGCCGCCCCTTGAGTTGGAAATTACTATTGATCGTCGCCAGACCCTCTATCGTTCAAGATATCAGGGTCTGGATTTCCAGGCTAACAGAATAGTTAATCAATAGCTAAATTAACGTGTATCATTTTTTATACCTTTATAGTGCTGTTTTTGGAGTTATTTCCTTAGTGTAAGTCTGACTTAGTTGAATCACTTGTTCAATCATTTGTGGTCTGAGTTGTATAAGATATTAGATGTGTTAACTGTCCTGCTGGATGGATTGATATTGAATATAAGGTGACGAGTGTAGTGTTCCTTTCGAATGATTAAGGTTGGGAAATGCCTTGAATATTATTTACTATAAATATTCCATTATACAGTATAAGCTGTTTGGCATTGGATGAGAAGATTCGGCAAGTTTTTCATGGGGGCAACCTACATACAGTACTCAACTCAGCTGTTCAACCCGCACATACATTTTACTTAAGAATGTGGCTCCATTTAGAATGGAAATAAATAGGCTTTCTGACGGTATTAGATGTATTGCCACAAAGCATTGTTACTATCACTGACGGAGAAAATATATTCTGAAGAAATATGAAGAAACGAAGGTAAATTAAGAAAAAGTTCCATCTTATATCCACTCCCTGCTTACGTGCAAGGGGAGAAATTCAAACTTTTTGGGGGGTATCTTTATTTAAATTTTTTTTATTGATAGTTTGGAGAGAAAGAGATGAAATGTGTCAGAGAGGGGAATGACATGCAGAGAACGACCCAGGCTGGATTCTAACCCGGGTCTGCTGTGAAGAGGACTGAGACTCCATGGAGGGGAGGGGGTTCATTTTTGAGTCTGAGATCTCATTTTTGATGTGATTTATTGAGCTCGTAAGGAGGAAATTGAAAGCTGTGAAACATTTTTCTCAATTGTGATTCATACCATCCATTCTGAAATTATATGGTGGCTACGGTGGCCTTCAAGGACAAGCAGCTAGTAAAAAAAAATAGCCTTAAAGGTGAAGTAAGCGGTTTATTTATGTTAATATAAGTGTTAAATCGCTCTTTATTCATACAGTGATCACTTACATAATGTGCACGTTTCATAAAGCCGATCTCATAGTCAGCTGCTCTGCATGTAATCGGCAAATAAACTTTACGGGGGATCCCGAAATTTATATCCAATCACAAGAGAGAACGCTACAAACCGACACTCGTCTCACACATGGTCTCACTGCCGGTGCACGCCAGAGCGACAGATGGGTGAATGTTTATGCGCCTACAATGGCGGAGCAGGTAAAAATCCTTCCCAATGTCTGTTTTGATGGTTTTTATCATGTTTTATCACACTTATGGATCTGAGATGATGCTAGATAACTCGCTGCTTGTAGACCGCAGTGCATTAATGTGGTGACGTAGGGACGAGCGAGGGGACTGCTAACTGCATTAACTGACAGGAAGTTAGCTAAAAGAACCATTCCGCTTACAGCATCTTTAATATATTTTAGATTGTTTTCAATAGATTATACACTAAATAAAACACACTTATGAAAATTAATATTCCTTTTTTTATCAAGTCTGTTATACACAAATACCAATATATTCTACACACGGCACCTTTAAAAGATTCAAGAACAAAGAATGGAGCGACTTGTGGGTGAAAAAACAGAGAACTCGTTTATTTCAGTAAATAGTGTGAGGATCTGTTTACCGCTGTACAACACTGGTGTCTGTAAATGGCACTCTTTAAAGGGACACTCCACCCAAAACACAAATAACTGCGGTCACTTCTGTGTGGAGGGGTCACACACACACACACACACACACACACACACACACACACACACACACACACACACACACACACACACACACACACACACACACACACACACACACACACACACACACACACACACACACACACACACACACACACACACACTACTACTACTACTTAAAATTTCGATCGAAGCAGATGATGATTGGTGACGTCACGGTCTCTCTGTGACAGGTGCAGCCCTCACCTTGTTACGTATGCGCCTCAGCCCTTCTGATCCTGAACTGAAAAGTTTGTGAAATTGTTTTAATTAACACACACACACACTTCTATTCAGGGTTCCCACACATTTTTATCACAACATTTTCCAATTACTTTTTCATGATATTTAACCAAATTTACATAATTTATTTATTTAGGCATTTCTCTTAAGCCATGTGTTATATTTGCAATTCAAACGCCAAAAATTATTTAACACGCACTTCCAAGGCAAAGAGAAACAAGCAAGATTTTAAACAATAGTAATTCAAGGAACTATTTTACATGATGTTAGACATGTTTTAGGGATTTTTTGTTCAGTGAATATCTCCTGACGATCCCCTACCTGTCCATACTGTGTTTGCATTCAAAAAGAAACTGGTGACAATACACAACCTAGGCTCTGTAAACTGGTATGTAAATAAAGGGTTTGTAAACAAAAGGGGCCCACTGTAGCAAGCAACATGCCAGTTTACAGAGTCTATGGTGTGTATTAACACTGCCCACACACAGTACAGACAGGTAGAGGATCATGAGGATATATTCACTGATTTTGACAAAAAGTGATTTAGACAATAAGCGTTCTCCAGAATCACTGACTCCACCTTTAAATCAAAGCATGTTGAGTGTGAGCGTCCTCCTCTTCCTCCTCTCAGCAGCTCTGACTTCAGCTTGTAGTTTGTTGGTTTGGACAGAAGGTGGTGCTGCTGCATCAACAATGAACTGAGACTCAACCACACAACACTGCAGACGGGCAGAGAGACAGACAGACAGACAGACAGACAGACCGACAGACACACTGCAGTCAGACAGACAGTTCACAGACAGACAAGATGGGCTCAAGCCTGTGACACATGGACACAACTAAAATACTTCAACATAAAATATCAAGTTCAGACATTCTAGCCTTAAACCTGCAGTGTGTAGAATTTTGGGTTTTATTTCCTAGCAGATTTTGTAGAAAGTAATTATAATATCCATAAGTACGTTTAATTTAGTGCATAATAGCTGAAAAAAATGTTTTGAATTATTATTTTTTCCCTTAGAAAGGGTCTCATATATGTCCATATTTCTGCATATTTTGGACCAAGGCCTTGTGCCGCCATCTTGAAAGTGTCATAGTTGGAATGTCATCAGGTGCATTGTTTAAAATTTTGAATTGTTCTTGTCCTTGAAGGCCACTGTAGCTTCTGTTATTATTCAAAAGGGTTGGGGTTACCCAGGGAGTGTTGCATTCTAGAACTTTGTAGAACTTTCTTGATGATGTCATATTACACACTGCACCTTTAATTGTATTGTTTCAGATGACATTTATTTATTTGTCTTTAATTGATTATTTGCTTCAACTCACTTTGGACTATGAAGTGTAACTCAGTGTTCTGCCCTGTCATAGACCTTTATAGGAAGAGCGAGGCCTCCCTTGCCACTACCCTGCACTGTAGTTGTTTGTTTTGTTGTTAGTGTTGTTACATTAAGGGCAAGTGGTTCAGTGCCCCACCAGATCCAGCAGATGGCGCTGTGGTGAGAAAAGCTTGTTACACTTCTTTTTCTTTCTTTCCAATATTGTAAATTTAATACAGAGTAGTTAATCAATAGCTAAATGTATACTAAATCAAATTGAAAACATATGGAGAAAAGACATCGAGATCCCAGAAAAGGACCAAACTTAAAAACCCTCCCTGTCCTTCCTATATGGTCTAGATGCAGCCGCTTCCACTTACCAGTGCAGCTCGGCCAAACATGCCAAGCACGCCCATATCTGCCAAGCACGCCCATATCGGCCAAGCACGCCTACAGCTTGTTGCTATGGTTGCTCTGCACTAAGCTGTGTGACGTTCTTCCTGTTCCGTTCTGTTGGTTAATATCGCGCTAGCCAGCTAGCTGCTCTTGCTGCCGTCAATGTTGAGACCATTTCACCAGCAAAATGTTTAAAACAGGACATTATAGCACAGTTAAAAACAAGAGAATCAGCATCCGCTACATTAAACATGAATACTAAGTGCTCATAGTACAGGAGTTACGTCTCCAGCGAGAGTATGGATTACAACAGTTAGCTGGGACTGAAACAGACACCCCCCTGCTCTTCTATATCAGGTAAGTCAATACAAATGTTTTATTCGCCTACTTCGTTACCTAATGTTATGTTTGTGTTATTCAAAGGATTTTGTTGGTTAGAAAATAGCTTAACGTTACAGACCAAATAGCTTCTTTATAAGTCTTATCTGAATGATAATTAGTATATGATAAAAATGATTAACATGTGTTTGTTTGTATATATTAAATTAGACTGGCATCTGGTCAGCATATGAGGTAACAGGTTAGGTGTTACTGTTAACATTATTTTAGTGGAAATGTATAATTTATTTGACTATGTTAATTAATGACTAACATGAGTTTTATGTGATGTGTCTTTTGTGAATAGATTTGCAAGCTACGAACACCTGATGACATTTTGGAGCCTTGCATCAATAAAATGGTCTGGGTCTCCATAGCCAAATCAGCTGCCGAAAGAAATTAAGTTGTCACACCTGCACGTCCTTCAATGGTGCTTTGTTGGTAGTTACATACGTTATAATACATAAACAAGATGTCATTGTATTTGTGTAGACTTAAAGGCTAAACTAGCGACTCAGTCCCCTCAAATACATCAGTGTAATTAAGTGACTGTTTTTCTCTATTTTTAGGTGCACATGAACTTTGTACAACATTTTGTCATAATCAATGAATATCTCCTCACAATATGCTACCTGTCCGTACTGTCTGAATGCTGAAAAAATCTGATGTTGATACACAGCCTACATGCTGTGTTTTCGCACATCATTCTTTTTAGTTTTAGTTTTATGTTTCTGTGTACCTTGTGTTAATGTGTATGTTTTACTGTACTGCTGTGTGTCGGCCATGACCCTCTTGAAAAATACCTTTCAGTCAGAAGAAATGGATTAAGGGCAGTTATATTTGTTTGATTGCAATGAGCCTCATGAGAGACTCTGCTTCTGTTCCACATAGCGAGTCTCAGAGCTATACATCTGGACATATTTAGTGGGCTTTTTCAAAAAGCTCCAGCTCTTCCATACGTGCAGTAATCACAATTAAACAGTACTTGCTGGGTTGCCAAGGTGGTTGTCCGCAGGTTTGGGGGCTGCCTTTATTTAATATATTGTGTATTTTCTGATAACGAAGGTTTTTTTTGTCCCAGAGAGCCTGCAATTCATATCAAATCAAAGATGTCACTGACCAATGGGTCTGCCATATTCAGTGTCAAAAACTTCTTGTCTGTTTTTGCTTCACTTTGCCTGCTGTGGAAATGGACCAATTAAAAGAAGCTTTAGTGTCAAAAAGGTTCATCTAGTCTAACTAGGTAAATTAACTTGTATGTTCATGTAAATAAACAGACTAGTATTCATTTGTTTGTACCTTGACATGTTTCGACTACTTCCTGCTGTCTTGTTCAGAAGTGTCAGCTGTTGCTGTGACGCTCATTGTGTCAGCTGATGTTAAAGACTGCAGGAAGTAGTCGAAACATGTCAAGGTACAAACAAATTAATACTAGTCTGTTTACATGAACATACAAGTTAAGCTTCAGTGTCAATTAACCGTAAACCTTTGGGGTGGAAAAAGAGCGGAAGTGTGAGCCTTAACTTGGTCAGTGACATCTTTGATTTGATAGGATTCTCAGGCTCTCTGGGACAGAAAAAAAGTGTTATTTTAAACTAAGAAATATTAAATAAAAGGCAGCCCCCTGAACATACGGCCAACAACCTTGGCGACCCAAAAAGTACTTTTTTATTGTGATGATTGCATGTAGGGAAGAGCTGGAGCTGTTTGAAAATGTCCACTCAAGATTTTCAGATGAATGACTCTGAACGCAAGCAGATACTCTGATGAGGACATAGTGCCATGTGCATTTGATGATTTCCCACAAAGTGCAATGTTTCAACATATTTTTAAAACAAAACTCATTTTCATATCATTGTTGAGAAAATATATTCATAATTGTTTTGGCTGTAAATAAACTATTTGAATATTTTTGTCATTGAAGTCCATCTTTTAATAACCTGGGAAAGTGTCTGACTACACAACAACAAAAGCAGAACAGTTCATCAAAATAATGTTTTTTTTTAAGATACTTAGACACTTTACAAAAAAAGTGAGATGTAATATTAATAATACTTATAAATATATAGCCTATATATAACATTATTATAATTTAATAATACTTCAGTCTCTTATCATATTATTAGCGACTGAAGGCTATTTACTTTTTATACAGTCACATGACAATTGCATAGAAAACCGACGTGATAATGTTAAGTCTAGCAGTAATCATACATGATCACAGTTTCAATAAGCACTGCATAACATTTTGAATTGCACTACTCATAGACTTTAAAAGAGGGGTACTACAACTGCTAATAGGGATGCTAAAGGAACACTAGAGCAGAGAGGTGTATATCTCCTGCTCTGTCCGCAGCTGGGAGGGACTGCTGCGTGAGGACTCTGCCGCTTGTCAGTGCTCTGGGAAGGGGGAGAGGCAGGGGAAGCACCCGCTGATCGTTGATTAGAGTAAAGAGCGATACTTGAGCGAAAAAGTCACCAATAACACCAGAAAAAGTAGCTAGATTTGTCTCTGGTCGCTTTTTTGAAGAAAACGTCGCCAGAGGTGTCTGAAAAGTCGGTAAATATAGTGACAACATCGCTACGTAAGCAACAATGGGACTGAGCTGCGGCGGGCTTGAATTAGTTCTGTAGCGTTACGCATGCGCACGAGCTGTAGGCGTGCTTGGCCGATATGGGCGTGCTTGGCAGATATGGGCGTGCTTGGCATGTTTGGCCGAGCTGCACTGGTAAGTGGAAGCGGCTGCATCTAGACCCTTCTCTGTCCTTCCGCGGAGTCCCACCGTTACTAAGGAAATAGCGTAGCGAACGTTCTTTGCTTCGAGGCAGAAATGTTTTTGTCCATGAAATCTGCCTAGCAACAAGTTGCCGCGCAAACGTGTGACGTGACCAGGAGAAAATAAAAACAATCCGAGCAGTTGATCTACGCTGCTGCGCCTGCTAGCTAACTAGCTAAACTTTTATTTCAGTTGTGAAGTTTTAGCTTAGCCTACTGTAATAAATCACGGGGACTATTTGTGTTCTGAGCGGGAAGGATTTACCAAAGTCATTGAAATGTTTTCCCGGAGGAAGGACCGCCGTGCTGCCTTTCTTTTCAAGTGAGTCCTCAGCTTTGGTGAGTGAATGATATTCTATATTAGCCTATTAGAACACTGACACTAGTCACCTTATATTCAATATCAATCGATCCAGCAGAACAATATAGCCAAAGCCCAGACAAGCACCACACAGTGTAGTTTTAGGGCTAACGTTATGGTTGTCTCGTGCAGCAGCTCCCGCTCTGTTTGCGGTGATAGAATCAGGTTAGACGTGGGTTGCCTTTAGTTGCTATTGCGATCACACAGGTTTAGTTACCTGTTAGCTTCATTTATTAGCTAAATACTATTATTAAAATAATGAGAATTGTGATGTGATTCAGATCTAGTACTCCTATCTAGATATATTACAGTAGATGGTGAAACTCAAAACGGTGAAAAAGTTGATAGTGGAACGAACGACGGACACTTCTCAGCCTGAGCGGTCGCCATCTCGCCTTCGTAGCAGAAGAGGAACAATATAATGAACACAGACGCTCCACAATGTAAGTGTACTTAGTGTTCTTCACTAACACTTTACTGTTATTTGATTTAAGCTACTTTGAAAACTACATTTTCAGTTGTTAAAAATAGAAACTGTTGTATGTCTGTTTTTCAGACACTAAATTAATTAGATTATAGATAAATATATAATATTTATATCTCAGCATCCTGTTAGCTAGCACATTTTCATTGAACTTGACTGTTTTTGTAGGGACAGCCACAAAGAGAGAATATAGCTGCTTTTAAATAGCTGTATGTCAAAACTTCATTATACCTGTGCAATACATTTAGAAAGATCTCCTGCTTTAGTTAGCTGTTTGTTAACTACTCCGACTAAGATATTAGGTTTAGTTAGCTGTCAGCTAGGCTAGCTATCAGCTAACTACTTTTAGCAAGATAAGTTTAGTTTCTGTAAGTGGTAATGCATTCACTGGAGAAGACATTTTACATTCTTATTCTGGGTCAAATAGATTAACAACTCAGAAGATATTTGTCTCGTTAACTCTGAAAAAAACATTAATATTATTTTCCCTCAAGCTTTGAGTATTTTCCAATCAATCAGGACTTGTCCAGCACTCCTCTTTAGCCTCTTTTACTCAGCCAGTGAAAGCCGGGAAAATGCCGGCCTTTTCGCCCCTCGCCCTGCTGTATAAATGGTACCATTGCGGAAAGGGGAACATTTAATTTCAATCAAATTTTATAGACACACTTTAATATCATATATTGGACATGAATGTGGACATGGTTTACTCTCAGACTCTTTCAAACTAACGTTTTGTTATTATTAAAAATACATATCCTTTGCCAGGTAAAAAGTGACTGCAGTTAGCTCTCTCCAGAGCTTGCTTTTCTTTTGATATTATTATATGGAGTTGCTTTCTTAATACTGTTGTTTTGAGAGAAAAAAAGCGGTGCATGCATCTGAGCATAGAATAATATGCGCTCTTTTTAAATTGGTCACGGGATAGGACCATCACTGAGTATGTGCCCGGACCAAGATACACCTGATTTCCAGTAAATAAAGGGAGGAGGAGCAACAGTGGAGGGAGGGAACACAGTAAGTGAAAGTATTCAGTCCGTTCAGAGTCGCAGAGCAGACGGAGGGAAACTTAAGACCGAGGCAGGGTGAGTCTTAAAACAACGTTTTTATTATTTCTCTGTCACAATCTGTGAGTCTTTTTTCTCCCTGTAAACTGTAGATGCAAGAAATGTTTAAATTAACTCAACAGTTTGATTAACCTGTAGACACAAAGTTCTTATTGTCTGAATAATAATAAACCTGAGCCAAGAAGACAGAACTGAATCAGATTTATTGTCATTGCACCGTTACAGAACAACAAAATTGTATTTCAGTTCACACTCCACCAAGAGAGTGTAACTGTAGGTTCGTTTAGCATACTCCGCGCTCCTATACAAGGTGTGTGTGTGTGTGTGTGCGCGTGCTTGTGTGTATGTGTGTGTGTGTGTGTGTGTGTGTGTGTGTGTGTGTGTGCGTGTGTGTGCGTGCTTGTGTGCATGTCTGTGTGTGTGTGTGTGTGTGTGTGTGTGTGTCTGTGTGTGTGTGTGAGATTGTGTTACTCCCTGTTCTCAGTCTTGCTTGTGACTCCTGAACAAACCTGTTTCTCTTCTTTCTATTCTGATCTCACAATCTGTGTTTATGTTTAATATAAACGTGTGGGTGTGGTGAGAGAGTTAGAGCGATTGTGTACTTATTCTCTGAGTCATGTACAAACATGCTCTGAGCTCACAGTCAGTTTTAACTGCTTTGTAACAAGGCCAAATTAAGACACGTCTGAGGACCTTATGAGAGAGATGGTTTCCACATTGTTGAAACCGGTCTTTTAGTAGTGCTTTGTTTTGCTTCCCTGTAGACAGGCAGTGATTGTGTTTGTATGAATGCAAGTTTAGACTGAAGTCCAGAAGAAGAGTGTTAACATGGAGGAAGAGGAGGACAGAGCAGAGTCTGGAGTCTCCAGCTGTCTGTCTATGAAGAGTGACTGGTCTATGCCTCCTCCTCTAAACTTCAGTAATGAACCTGGACCCTCAGACACAAAGTAAGTGTAACTGTAGTTTTGTGTTTTGTAGTAGAGGGGAGAAAAAATCTATAATTTTACAACTCCCAAACAGTGATACAACTGCGATTATTTTACATGTAACAAACGTTAAACCTCATAATTCTCTACAGCTGCATTCCGTGTTTAGAGCTACCTGAACTACTCTGTCCTCTGAGTATTTATCAACGGATTTTTTTATTATTCATGTAATATAAATAAAAACTGTGTTTGCAGGGTTCAGGACCAGGGACAGAGATCAGAGTCTGGAGTCTCCAGCTGTCTGTCTATGAAGAGTGACTGGTCCATGCCTCCTCCTCTAAAGTTCAGTAATGAACCTGGACCCTCAGACACACAGTGAGTGAACTGATACTAACTCATTCAGCTGGTAACGTTCTGTTGTGTCCGGCCCCCACGTCAAAATCCCAAAAGAAGACAAAACATTCTGCGTTAAACCATTTTTGATCCACTTCCCCACATAGGCAGTTGTTGTTTTAACCAGAGAGGAATTGAGAGGGAGCCTGAATATGAGTCAGCCTTCACTCTGTTTGTCACTGAGACTCCAGTCTGCAGAGTAGTTCATACATTGATATATGTAATATATATATATGTAAATATAAATATTTAGGAATAACTGTGGACTCACAGCTCTCATTTAACATGTGAAGCAGGTGTGTAATAGAGTCAAATTCAATTTAAGGAATTTTAGGTACATCAGGAACCAGCTCCCTCTAGATGCAGCAAAACTTTACATGCACTCCATGATCTTTTCACACATCTCATACTGTATTTCAAGCTGGTCACAAACTGGAAAAACAACACTTGCTCCACTGCAAACACTTTACAAACAAACACTCAAGGTACTGGACAAAAAGCCATTACGATATCACCACTGTAACATAATTCAAAGACATAATCTCATGACTTTTGATAGTTTTGTGTTTCTTGCGGATGTATGTTTAGTTTATAAAATAATTAATGATTTGGCCGCTCCTCCATTAAATGAATTTGTGTCACTGCGCTCAGACAATGGAAGGAGAACTAGAACGTCTAACAGAGGGGACTGTGTAGTACAGGGGCCTATTTCAGGTAGCTGGTTTTACATACTCTGGGTTTAATCCTGCGCTCTGAGTTGGTCAACTCAGAGCGCAGAGTTGACGAGCAACTCTGGGTTTTCGGTTTCAGAACAGTGGATCAGCGTTGGGTCAATCAACTCTGAGCGTGTTCACTCTGGGTGGAGCGTGTGCATCCATCGTCAATGGATCGCTGATAACATGATTCACCATGGAAACAGAAGAAACAAATGCTTGATCCTCCCACTTCTCAACTTCTCAAAAAAGAAAAAAAAAGAAAACTTCTCCGCTCCTCCCACTAGAGTAAGAAATATTAACGAATGAGTTTATGGAGAAGAATGAACGGGGATATTGTCTCATAACTCTGATCTAATCACTTCGGCAATTCAGAAAAAACGGTGCAAAAGTTTTTTGTCAAGAGCATCGTTGCTTCCGTATGAGAAGCAAGTCTATTTTAAGAATTAAGTTACGCATATCAGCAGCAACAAAATTATTAAGCTGCCGCTGCACAGCATTGCTGACAGTGTTTTATATTCGCTGTAGCCTATTATGTAGGCAAGCTATAATAGGCCTACTGTGCAGTAAACAGACTGTCGCTTCTTTTAAATGGGGAGTGAAAGATATTAACGTTTGACACATAGGCTAAGATGACAGTTTCCATTGTAGATCCTGATTGTTTTATTACCAGATCCCTTGTCCTCTAGTGATCACAGTTTAAATTATTATATCATTTTTATATTCATATTAGGCTATTTAACGAGGCTTGTCTGTGACTTTAGGATCGCACAAGTGAACTACAACGATCGCGTGCAGCGTTACATGAATCCACCTGACATAAATCTGTTCAGTGGCACAGACGTTAAAAAACATAGGTTACAATAGGCTACAAATAGGTTTATTAATCTGAATGTAGAGCATGTCACGATGTGTAAGGTGGCCGCCTATATGAACGGACCGAGGGCTGAGAACAAGGCTACTGATCAGATAAATGATTGGTCAAACGTAAAATCATCAGGAAATGATAAAAACATCCCGATGGAGATTTCTATAGAGTGATTTTGCTTCAAACTGTACAGGGACGCGTGTGACAGTGACACTCTTTCTTCAGTCGGAGCTGCAGCGTAAAGTGAAAACAAACTCGGGTAGGTCTAACCACCTCCCGAGCAGGTTAGACCCACGGCGTATGTTGCCGCAGTAACTGACTCTCGGTTGCGCTGAACCTGCTTCTTGAAACGGAAAACCGAGAGTTTCCACTAACTCAGAGCGAACAAATTCTGGGTTGCCTCAAAACCAGCTACCTGAAATAGACCCCAGCACAGATCCACTGAGTTTGGCACATCCGTTTTTTCAGTTAGAGCCACCAAGTCTTGGAATTTAGTACCAAGCGAGATAAGAGAGTGGAACACCTTTGCTGGTTTTAAATGTAAGATGAAGTCATGGCTGAAATCAACCCAAGCATGTACCCATCATGCATAGATTGTTTTCTTAATGTTGTGATGTCCTGTTTTCTTGGTGTCTTACTGTTGTGATGTTGTTGTTGTTGTGGTGTCCTAAATGTTGTGATTTTATTGTTCGTATTGTGTTGTTGTGTTTTACTGTTGTGAAATTGTGTGTTATTGTTTTTATACTTCAGTGTTAGGTTTCCCATCTTGACAGAGATGTAATACTCTGTTTCCTGCCCAGGGACTACAGATGAAAATTAGCTTATAGCTAAATCTGGTACTGCTTATGTGCTGTACATTGTCCCTGTTCAATAAACAAATAAATAAATAAATAAAAATAGAGGTGCAACAGATCTCATAACTCACGGGTCGGATCTTGTCACGGTTTTTGAGTCACGGATCGGATCAGTTACAGATCAAAAACAATACAAATGGCAAAGATAACAAGACAAATATAGCTTTGCTTTCAATTACATTTGTAATTTTATTTTAACAATCAACAGTGAATTACAAAATAGCCTTTGTCCACACAGGCTATTTTATGTAAAATCTTCAAATATTTAAAAACAAATTAAGGTGCAAAATTAGGTTATATTCCTGTTTCATTTAAGCATGGATAGTGACAGGGTGTTCAGTGGAGAAAAAAAAAACATAGAGGGAGGAAGAGACGGCTTTAGTTTATAATTTTGCTTTTTGACTGATAGAGTGATCATCACTGACTTTAGACTGATATAGTTAGACACAGGGATGAAACACTAGTTCCTGGCTGGGCTGGCTTTAGGTGAAGCAGCCAAATATAAATGAATACATATTGGTAACAAAAACACAAGTATTGTGTAGGGCTGGCCCGAATACCATTTTACAGGCTTCGAATACTCGTTGGATTTTCAGAGCGAGTATTCGAATACTCGTTCTAAAAAAACACACCATCAAACCAACATTAATAATCCCAAAATACTCCCTGAGACCGAGTTTGTGGCACGAGACAGTAATATGCGTAGTTTTTTGATGATTTAATAACTTTTGAACGGTAATAAAGTCGGAGTTCCTTAATTTTTCCCCGTGGAAGCAAACAGCTGTTGTTCCGTTCCAAATCAACTGTCCTCTGTGCCATGTAGCCTTTACAGAAGCTTATCAATTCATAAAGGAACGTGCATCTTTTCGGGGATTTATGAATCCATACAAAGAAAGGTCCAATATTGATAGTCTTTGGTGTCCATATTATATCCATTATTGACCGCGTATTCCGATGATGATGATGCGAGCCAGTCACTGTTGATGATGGGCAATAGCATAGCTGCAAGCTAACGTTAGCATTACGCCAAGCATTAATTTTCCTTTCGAAATCGTGCTGATGTTGTGTTATCGTTAAGAGGAACACATACTGTATTCTTCCTCCATCTCTCTCTACTAACTGCGCTTGGTGCCGCTTTTAGTTTGCCTCGCAGCTCGCTCTGGTAGCGTCAGGTATCCTACAGCTGATATCACTGGTTGTGCTTTGAAAGGTCAGCGGCTGACTAGGTCAAAGTTCAAATAATTCGATAATATATCTTAAATGAGAGTGTAATTAGTATTTTACAATTGTTGTATTACTTCTGTATCTAAATATGATTTGCTGACAAAAGATGGTGCAGTTTGAGCTACTTTTGCAAAAAAAAAATGAAAATAAGAATATTTTGAATTTGAAAAAATATATATATATTCCAAATACTGAATTGAGCTCCAAATACGAATTTAACAAACTCGCCACTCATTTTTCCATACACATGCTCTGATCAAGCGAACACACAGCCGGCTTTCTTTTATCTTTTGCATATTCACCCAATCACACGGTTCACGTGCGTGCCAGACCATGAGGGCTGGTCCGTTATACCACGGCTCAACTGTGATCTGTTGCACCACTATACATGGAACTCATCAAACAGGGAGTAGTAGAGTAACTTTGAGCTTGTTTTATTGCATTTTTCATCAACAACACATTTAAAATGATAGGCTATATTTAATATGACTCGTGGTGTAGTGGTGAAGTGTAATCTGTGATTAGCTTCCTGATTGACTCTGTCCTCTGAGTATTGTTCAAGGATTCATGTGATATAAATAAAAATAAATAAACAAATGTTTGTGTTTGCAGGGTTCAGTACAAGATAAAGAGATTAGAGTCTCCATCCCCCAGCTGTCTGTCTGTAAAGAGTGACTGGTCCATGCCTCCTCCTCTAAACTTCAGTAATGAACCTGGACCCTCAGACACACAGTAAGTGTGACTGTAGTTTTGTGTTTGTGGGAGAGGGGAGAAAGATCTACAAGTTTGCAACTCCAAACTTATTTTTCTCTGTGACTTCAAACAGTGATAAACCTGTGATTATTTAACAAACGTTAAACCTCATAATTCTCTACAGCTGCATTTTGTGTATTTAGAGCTTCCTGAACGACTTTGTCCTCTGAGTATTCATCAAGGATTCAAGTGATATAAATAAAAACCTGTTTGTGTTTGCAGGGTTCAGTATCAGGGACAGAGATCTACATCCCCCACCTGTCTGTCTATAAAGAGTGACTGGTCCATGCCTACTCCTCTAAACTTCAGTAATGAACCTGGACCCTCAGACATACAGTGAGTGAACTGATACTAACTTATTCAGCTAGTAACGTCAAAATCCCAGAAGAAGACAAAACATTTAGTCAATGTATATTTTATATGAACTTTATTCTTAGAGCACTTTTTCCATTGGTTGCTGTTACGCACTCCCACCTTGTGTTCCTTCCTCCTGTTCCCTCCTTCACTCTCTCTCTCTCCCAGTTGTACTGATTGGGGGGCAGGCGCTCCTGCCGAGCCTTAAGGCGTGGCCTGTGCCGGTGGCTGGTCTCTGGCCGCTGACGTGCTGTTTTCCTGTTGTTGCTTTGCTTTATATGGTTTAGTTAATGGAGGGCTGTTAGTATAGTGTTTCTTTATTTTGGTTGTAGTTTAGAGGGGCCGGGGTATAGTTTAGGAGGAGGAAGTCCTGGATCAAGCAGTCCAACTGCGGCTGCTCCAGGCTTCCTCCACTTTTGTTTTGTTTTCACAGCCCTCCAGGGAAACGTGAGTTTTGGGATTGCTTTAATAAAATGACATTATTGTTTAAGCGTTAATCCTGGGTTTTCGTGTCATTCTTTAAGTGTTGCTGGCCGATTAACGAGCCTGGTATGGTCGGCCGTAACATTTGCACCAGCATATATATTTTGGGTGCACCCAATTAGTGCTGCACGATTTGGAGAATTAGTGCAATTGTGATTATAGTAGCCATTACTGCGATTTGCGATGTGATATAAGAAAAAAATGGTTTTATGATTCTACTTGCTTGGTTTTCAAGGAAAATTGCAGAATATTGATAACCCTTTGAAACCTGTAAATCTCAATTTAAAACATGCACATTTTAAGAATCATTGAAAATATAAATAATAAAGATAGTACTAGGCTAATAGCCTATACTGTTTTCAAAATAATAAAAATTCTGGATTACATTTTTTTTTTTTAAACATGTTTATGTTCCCCATGAAAATAAATGCGTTCCTCCAAAGTTCAAAAACAGTAGCAGTGTCTGTAAACTTACTGAATCTAGCATGGACGGTGGGCCTTCACTCTCATACATTCATCTGACTTTTCTCTGCCCTGTCTCATGTGTTGATAGACTGCCACCATGCACCTATTATAAGAGGTTTCCACCGGTCACCACGTGACATTGTGACTATAACTTTCCAAGTTTTAAACAGCACTTCTATCTGTTCAACGTCGCCATACCCAAATCCTAATATCCCCATATAGCAGACGCTGCATTTGTTTTCCGCCACAGTTCATGCCGCGTCGTGGTCGCGCTCGCAGAACCGCCAACACAATCACACACAGATAGATAGAGCAGCTGATAGAGAAACCCTTTGAGACACTTGCACATTTATTTACCGCAAGTCGCGGCCTTTTGCGCACAAGCACACATCGCGCTTGCTAGTACATTAATTGTGCAGCACTAACAATAACAAATTAAAACGTTTTATATTATTTAATTTTGGTCGGTCGGTTAGTAGTTAAAGCTACTACGAGTAAGTCGGCACGTTGGCGACACCTTTGAACAAAAGCGGTAGTATTATTACGACGCCAGCTGTCGTGAAGCTGTTTTCTAGCTTGTGCGGGCGTGCAAGACTCAAATAATCAGGAAGCAATACGGTGCGTGTCCGTGTGTTGAAAGTGTGAGGGCACCGGACTCTTTTCGGCTCCGTGAGTCTATGGGTGACACAGCATCAACTAATGCCAGTAAGTGCTAAACACACCTGATTGCAATGAGTTGATGCATTGTCACCTCTCACGGAGCTGAACGAGTCCCCGTGTCCTCACACAAAGCGAATGAACGAGAGATGGCAGTTAGTTAGTATGGATCACGATGAGGTAATGTGTTTATGTTGTAAATAATGACTATTTCAGATGAATAATGGTCATCTGATGATGCTGGTGAGGCAAAGTAAACTTTGTTTTAGTAGGCTACCGCTCATTCATTTAGGAGTACACACTGCAGTCTAGGTTCGCTGCGTGAAATTGTGTATACGTTGCTTGGCAACGCCCTCCCGCCCGACTATCACTCTCCCTTTTAGCTTTTCTTCATTGCATTTTCTTTTTTTTCTTTTATGGTTCAGCCCCGTTATCAGTCATTATGACGACTAACAACTGTCTCAAACAACGCTCCCGCTCCCCTTCCCTCACCTGGAGTGATAGGCTTCTCAAATCGCGTTCCTGCGCCACACTGAAATCTGTGACCAATACGGATATGTGACCATAGAGCATGCACGCGAGAACCGAAAATCGGACTGGGTGTACGACCAGATCAAATGCAGTAATACAAACTATATAAAAACGTCTTTCTTTGCACTGATGGTCTCGTTTGCTGTTAAAGGTAATTTATGATTATGAGAGGAAACATGAGGCTGTTTAAAAGATATTTAAAAGTTACTCGTTGCCGCTTTAAGGCGGGGGCTGGCGTTGTTAGTGTTTTGACCTTTTGAGTTTGTTCTTTTATAAACTACTTCTGTAAAATATGGTAAAGAGCATTGAAGCTCAAAGGTCCCATTACTAACAATTGTCAAGTTTGTTTTAATAACAAACTACAGGCAGATCTTTAAGTGTTTAATAAGACATAGACGAATAGGAAAATCAGTTCATCAGTGTTTAAGAAAGTGGGAGAGTGGAAAGAAATTGAGCTATAATTTTACCTTAAGACTGAATGTTGAATTCCAACAGAAAAGCAATTACACGTTTACTGTTCTCTGAGACTATTTGTGGACAAATCTGGATATTTGTTTTAGCATCAACAAATCATTTATTAATCAGGAAATATCTCCGTAGGAAGATGACTCCGGAGTGTGGACAAAGACCCAGAACAAGTCTTGGACTGCAG
This sequence comes from Ammodytes dubius, assembly GCA_026122265.1. Classification (NCBI taxonomy): domain Eukaryota; kingdom Metazoa; phylum Chordata; class Actinopteri; order Uranoscopiformes; family Ammodytidae; genus Ammodytes; species Ammodytes dubius. Next base: position 104,650 of record CM047509.1, on the reverse strand, counting down.
ACGGCCACTCAGACCAGCACTGAACAAAGTAAGATCTATCAGCTGATGTCATCATGTCTGAAATAAAATGGTTTGAATCCAACATGGAAGACGCAGCCATTTTAGGTCTTATGTATATTGCGGCAAAAGCACTATCGCTAGTCAGAATTTAACATGTTAATGGTTGGAATTTAAAACCATTAATTTGTTATCTTGGGCTATACAAATCGCACAAGGAATAAAAATAACAAAAGGGGAAACCCCCCAATTTTACAATTTCTATATTTGGAGTTGACTTGAGTTTTAAAAGTCTTAAAATCGGTTGTTGAGTCGACATATTGTTAATTTCCATAGTTCTGATCATTTCATATTGGTCGATGCACATAATCAACATCATGTCACATTTTCTTTGTTTTGTCTCTTCTTTAGTGAGTGGTGGTCTGCAGGAGGTTTTAGATGGACATAAGATCAGTCTGAAGAGGAGATGTGAACGTGTGACTGAAGGAACGGATCAAACAGGAAGTGGAACTCTCCTGAACAATATCTACACTGAGCTCTACATCACAGAGGGACAGAGTGAAGAGGTTAATACCCAACATGAGGTCAGGCAGCTTGAGACCGCTTCCAAGATGGAGTCCCTCCATGACACTCCAATCGAGTGCCACGAAATCTTCAAAGCCTTACCCGACCAACAGGGGCCCATCAAACACATCAGAGTCGCTCTGACGAACGGCGTCGCTGGAATTGGAAAAACCTTCTCGGTGCAGAAGTTCACTCTGGACTGGGCAGAGGGCTTAGAAAACCAAGATGTCAGTCTGCTGATTCTGCTTTCGTTCAGGGAGCTGAACTTGATTAAAGACAAGCAGTACAGTCTTCTCAATCTGCTCCAGGTTTTCCATCCAACATTACAGAAGGTCACAGCAGAGCAGCTCGCTGTCTGTAAAGTTTTGTTCATCTTTGACGGCCTGGATGAAAGCAGACTTTCACTGGATTTCCACAACAATGAGGTTGTGTCTGATGTAACACAGAAGTCATCCGTCAACGTGCTGCTGACAAACCTCATCCAGGGGAATCTGCTTCCCTCAGCTCTCATCTGGATAACTTCCCGACCTGCAGCAGCCCATCAGATCCCTCCTACATGTGTTGACAGGGTAACAGAAGTACGAGGCTTCACTGACCCACAGAAGGAGGAATACTTCAAGAAGAGAGTCAGTGATGAAGAGCTGTCCAGCAGAATCATATCACACATCAAGGCATCCAGGAGCCTCCACATCATGTGTCTAATCCCGGTCTTCTGCTGGATCACTGCTATAGTTCTGGCAGATATGTTGGAGACCAGAGTGGGAGAAGAGCTGCCCAAGACCCTGACTGGCATGTTCTCACACTTCATGTTGGTTCAGACTAGGAGGAAGAAGCAGAAATATGGAGAGGGACATGAGACGAGTCATGGGCTGACAGAGACCAACAGGGAACTTCTTCTGAAGCTGGGGCAGCTGGCGTTTGAACAACTGCATAAAGGAAACATCATGTTCTACCAAGAAGACTTGGTGCAGTGTGGTCTGGATGTCACAGATGCCTTGGTGTACTCAGGAGTTTGTACCGAGATCTTCAAAGGAGAAAAGAGTGTGATCTTTGAGAAAACAGTCTACTGCTTCGTTCATCTGAGCATTCAGGAGTTTCTGGCTGCAGTCTACATGTACCACTGTTACACCAACAACAACACAGAGGTACTGGAGGGTTTCCTGGGAGAAGACTGGGACACAAATAATAAATCCCTGGATGTCTTCCTGAGGAGAGTCATGGAGAAATCTCTTGAAAGTAAAAACGGCCACCTGGACCTGTTTGTCCGCTTCCTCCATGGCCTCTCTCTGGAGTCCAACCGGAGACTCTTAGGAGGCCTGCTGGGTCCAACGGACAAGAGGTCAGGAATCATCCAGAGTGTCATCAACAACCTGAAGGAGATGAAAAGTGATAAGTTCTCTCCTGACAGAAGCATCAACATCTTCCACTGTCTGACGGAGATAAACGATCTCTCAGTTCATCAGGAGATCCAAGAGTTCCTGAAGTCAGTCAACATATCAGTGAAGGAACTCTCTTTGATCCACTGCTCAGCTCTGGCCTACATGCTGCAGATGTCAGAGGAGGTTCTGGATGAGTTGAACCTGAAGAAGTACAACACATCACCAGCGGGACGACGGAGACTGATTCCAGCTGTGAGGAACTGCAGAAAGGCTAAGTAAGTCCAGATGTGATTAATATTATTAACCTGTCTAGATTAGTTCTATACATGAATACATCATAAAAGTTTTTATTTTTCTTATTCATAAAACAGTGTTTCACTTGTTTATTACAGAAATTGTTGGTTGTATTTTGTCACAGATTTTCTTGAGCTGTTTCAGATGTGCAGAAAATGAAGGTGTTTTGCTATTGTGTTTACTAGTGGTGCAACGGATCACGGTTGATCGCAGTCTGTACGGACCAACCCTCACTGTTCGTCACGCACGTGAACCGCAGACACTAAACTCCCTACTCGTCAACTGTTTGCTTGCCATATCTCTAAATAACTTCTAAATCCAGCAATACCGCTTCAGCATAAATAGCTTTGTGGCATACTATCTCCGATTTCGCACCTAACAACAGCGCGATTCATTTGCAGCCTGGACGCGGAGGTGTGTCACCTCTCTGCTCTGACAGCTGGCTGGGACTCGCTCCGAGAGGCATGGGCTACTCCGAGACTGACCGCCTCTTAGTGCTTTGAGACGGGGAGGGGCTCGCGGCAGCACTCGCTGCTCGTTGAGCACATACTGCAGAGTGATACATGCTTTCACGTCCAAACACCACAAACGTTTTCAATAAAACAAGAAAAAATCGCTAGGAGGATATGACAAAAAAAGTAAAGTTTGGATGGGATTTTTTTCTCTTTTTTTTGGATTTTTTTTGGATTTTTTTTGGGATTTCCAGATTTCCGCGAATATTTTGCATTGAAGCGTGACGTTTTTCTGAGCTAAGGTCTAGGTATGGGATGTCTGCCAACTAGTGGAGGGGAGTTTGAACACAATATAACACTCTATTTAGAGAAAACAGCTGTTTGATTCAGTAAAGCGTCATGTCGCAATTTTGCAACTTTGGCGCCTAAAGGGTTAACTTGACCAATCAGAAATCATATACCCCAGCTTTAAGTGCAACCTTTGATATTGTCGCAATGACCCACACAACCTGGAACTTAATAGGTTTTACCCTTTTGTATAACTGGCTCGTCTCGATCTAGTCTCGTATTGGGAATAGTGCACATTGTTGGTGTCTGGAGTTTGTGTCACTGTCGCGTATATGTCATGTGACTCGCGTGTCGGCGCGTGACTTATCTTGCAAATTATTTTATTCTGTTGTGAGTCTGAAGTGTTTTCAGACAATACAATTAGTCTTACTATTCGACCAAAGGCTGACTTTCTGTCGTGTGCTAGAGGTTTTTCAAAACAGCCGGCAAACGCACCTCTCCCCCTCATACTCTGGACCAGCCGACAGCTAAACTATAAGGTGAGGGAGGGGCCGAGCGGAGCGCACAGCTGAAAAAAGGGTTCGCTGCATTTGAAAGCCTGCATGTCACGGCGTGCGGCACAATGATAGTTTAATCACAATTATTTAGTTTTCATGATTGAGGGAAGCCATAATAGTAATCGAAATTGAAATTCAAGTTATCGCCCAGCCCTACAAGAAGGATGACTTAAATTGGTCTCAATTTGTAGAGGTTTTAAATTGCTAAATTTATTTTCAATCTTTATCATTTTGGCGCTGGTGATTTTCCTTTGGCGCTAGTTAAATCCTCTTTGGCGGGCGCCGAAAATTTCTCTATGCAGGAAAAACCCTGACACTGAGATAAGACGAGCTGAACCTTTGATGTGAAGAGCAAACGTTTCTCAAATCAGGAAATGTCAAAGTGTTCTGCCATCAGCTGTTTTCTTTCATTATAACATTTTGTAATTAATGTTTCATTTCAGAATTTCTCACTGTCATCTCTCAGAGACTCACTGGGAAGTTGTGGCCTCGGCGCTGAAGTCCAACCCCTCCCATCTGATAGAGCTGGACATGAGTAGAAACGAACTGCTGGATTCAACAGTGATAATTCTCTGTGCCGGACTGGAGAGTCCAAACTGCCGACTGGAGACACTGAGGTCAGTTCACTGACTGTGTATAATATAGTGGTGTGTGTTTATTCAGTTGACCAATGTTTTAAAGTTTTGCTTCATAGATGTTCAGGATTTGCTTGAGCACAAATCTGAAGAAATGTCATCTGGTTCAGAAATATATATTTTTTAAATGGCTTTACAATTGTTAGGGTAAAGAAAAGTATAGAGGTGACAGTTTTCAGCTTTTACAGACTCACACTGTGGTCCATCTCAGTGGAAATGATGTCGGTACTGGTGAGACTGTAGAGCAGGGACGTCAAACGTACGATGAGATGATTTAATCCGGCCTGTGACTTGTAGATCATCAATTTCTGAGTATGTCAAAAAAACAGTAAGTCTCTAGGGGCCCAGGGGTGTCAAACTAATTTTCAAAAAGGGCCACTCTACGACATGATAATCACACTAAGGGCCAGACATGTCGTTTACTGACGTGCCTTCTTTTAATCCAAAAATAAAACAACATATCTAGGTATATAACCTGCATACATACAGGGTCATAGGCTAGATTTCGTTTCAGCATTTTATGGGGGTGCTCCCCTAGAAATCTTTGAGGGTCAAACACTTAATGTCCTGCATTCTGGTGGATTTTTATCCACCAATCTGTGCCTTTTCTGCATCAATTTATGGTGGACATGTCTTTATTTTTGTAAAGGAAAATACAACATTCAGGTTCAGGTGAAACAATTATAAATTAATATAATGCAGTAAGGCTCTCAAGCATTCTGGATTGAGCCACAATATTGTCGTGGAATTGAAATATCAACCTTTAAAAGATGAGAATTTAGTCAATTAATACCAGATGACACAATGTTTAAATACAAAAATAGAACAGATCTTTAATGTTTGCAAACATGGGTCAAGACAACAATCAAGCAATGGGATTGAAATTAAATGACCAACGATAGGCACAGAGAATTTATAGTAAAATCTAATTACGCACGAACATTCCAGCCTACGTACAAGATTCTCCTCAGCCAGATACAATCATATGAAAAAGTTTGGGAACCCCTCTCAGCCGGCATTATAATTGACTCTGCTTTCACAAAAAATATATAAAAGTGGTATGTCTTTAATTTACCAGGAACAGCTAAGTACTGGGATGTTTTCCAAACAAAGATTTTTTGAAAAGCAGTATTTGGTTGTATGAAATAAAATAAAATGTGAAAAACTGGCTGTGCAAAAATATGGGTACCCTTGTGGTTTTGTTGATTTTAATGCCTGTAACAGCATGTAAAACTGATGACTTTAAACACAAAGTTGGTTGGATTATGTTGTTAAGCCTTGAACCTCATATCATTGTCTGTTTAATCATGAGAAAATGTATTTTAGGTGCCTAAATGCAAGTTGCACTTCTCTTTGACTCTCTGCTGAAGTGAGACAGAATGGGATCATCAAAACAGCTCCCAAAATATCTTAAAAACAAAGATTATTCATTGTCATGGTTTAGGGGAAGGCTACAAGAAGCTTACCCAAAGGTTTCAATTGTCAATTTCTACTGTAAGGAACGTTGTCAGGGAATGGAAGGACACAGGCACAGTTGCAGTTAAACCCAGGTCTAGCAGACCAAGAAAAGTACAAGAGCAGCATATGCGGCGGATTGTGAGAATGGTTGCACACAACCCAAAGATCACCTCCAAAGACCTGCAAGAACATCTGGCTGCAGATTGTGTATCTGTACATGGTTCTACAATTCAGTGCAATTTGCACCAAAACATCTGTATGGCCGGGTGATGAGAAGGAAGCCCTTTCTGCGCCCACGCCACAGATACAGTTGCATGGAGTATGCAAAAGCTCATTTAGACAAGCCAGCTTCATATTGGAAGAAAATGCTTTGGACTGATGAGACAAAAATTAAGTTATTTGGTCTTTATAAAAAGCAGATATTTTGGTGCAAATTGTGCTGAATTGTTGAACGATGTACAGATACACAATCTGCAGCCAGATGTTCTTGTAGGTCTTTGGAGGTGATCTGTGGGTTGTGTGCAACCATTCTCACAATCCTCCACCTATGCCGCTCCTGTTTTTTTCTTGGTCTGCCATGCCTGAGTTTAACTGCCACTATGCCTGTGTCCTTCCATTTCCTGACAACGTTCCCTACAGCCGAAATTGACAATTGAAACCTTTGGGAAAGCTTCTTGTAGCCTTCCCCTAAACCATGACAATGAACAATCTTTGTTTTTCAGATCTTTTGGGAGCTGTTTTGATGATCCCATTCTGTCTCACTTCAGCAGAGAGTCAAAGAGAAGTGCAACTTGCATTTAGGCACCTAAAATACATTTTCTCATGATTAAACAGACAATTATATGAGGTTCAAGGCTTAACAACATAATCCAACCAACTTTGTGTTTAAAGTCATCAGTTTTACATGCTGTTACAGGCATTAAAATCAACAAAACCACAAGGGTACCCATATTTTTGCACAGCCAGTTTTTCACATTTTATTTTATTTCATACAACCAAATACTGCTTTTCAAAAAATCTTTGTTTGGAAAACATCCCAGTACTTAGCTGTTCCTGGTAAATTAAACACATACCACTTTTATATTTTTTTTGTGAAAGCAGAGTCAATTATAATGCCGGCTGAGAGGGGTTCCCAAACTTTTTCATATGATTGTATATCTATTCTCCTCGATTTTTCTAAACTTTCTGCACATACAAAACTTATCAAGTTTTTTTTTTGGAATCATGATGCAGCACCAGTGTTAACTATTTATGACACTTTACATTGGTAATGAAATGCAAAGCCACCATTGGAAATGAAAAGGGTGGGCTATCAACAGCTAGCTAACGTTAGCTAGTTAGCTATATTGTCATTTAAGGCAACACTTAGAAACCAGATAATGTTAGCATTCATTCTTAGACACTTGACACAATCAATCATCCATATTAGCATGCTTTGTAGCCACATAGATTGGCATATTTACAGCCCTCAGAAAACTGACCTCTTTTCTTAGATGCAAGTTCATCAATTCATGGCTTAAAATCCTGAGCTGTGGAACTTTCAGCAGACATTCCTAGCTATAAGCTGCGCGACTGTCGTAACCGTCGGGGGCGCAAAGTGCAGATATGGCACAGGCTCTGTATGAAGAAAATAAAATTAAAAATAAAATACTGTATGTATATATTATTTTAATTGGCTGGCCAAATTGATTCAAATTGCCTAATTGATTCGCGGGCCGGATCAACTATTGAAGTGGGCCGGATTTGGCCCACGGGCCTTGAGTTTGACACATGTGCTCTAGCCCATTCCTGTGAGGAGTTATGAATTCTTAAAGAAATAACCAAAATGGTCACTCCAGCCGCTAGGGGCAGACCCGGTGCCAGAGCAAATCTCTACAGGGGGCACGTAGAGTTTGTGGGAGGGCCCGCATAAATATTATGACTGGTGCACAACAAACTCCATTGCAACAGTCCACAACAGCACAAAAACATCAGCATGGCCATCACAGCATTGCCTTAAGAAGCACACAGCTACATTGAAAACGTTTACTAGTTAAAGGAGAAATATTTAGTTTTCCATTAATTTCAGTTTGTTTTAGCTAAAAATGTCTGATCATTAAAGGATCATTCCCCCGGTGGAAACATGAAGTTTATACGAAGTATATCATTCCATGTAGTATAAATGTGAAAAAAAAATTGAAATCGGTTCATCCTAGCCTGAGAAAAGGCAGAAAGAGTGTTTTTATGTGTGTTTTTCTTTTTTTCATGCTCAAATGTAATAAATCCTCCAACTCCAACAATGCACCGCGCTCGCTCCCAACTTGCTGCCCCGCCCCCCTGTTTCCGTTCTAGTCGGAAATAAATGTGCTGGCGCGACTAGACAGTAAACATATCCTCGTGATACGTTGACCTTTTCAGACTTCTGCTTTCATTTTTTCACAACGCAAAAATGGTCAACAGTTGTATTGTACCCGGTTTGGGAAAATTGGGTGCAGTAATATGAAAATGATAAAGAATGAGCAATTTTTTTACACATCAATGAGGTGGAAGAAAAGCTAAGCATTATTGAATATTTACACCATTTACCCTTTGCAATACTTATGTATATCCCGGACCCTAACACAAGTTACATCATCACTTGGTTTAGTAAACAAAGCACAACAACCAACATGAATTTGAAGTTTTATTTGTAATAGGAACTGTACAAAAAAGCGTGTAGCTAAAATAATCAGAGCTCGTCCTCATCCTCTTTGTAGCCACGGTACTGTCCGTCTTGGGATGGATATTTTGTCCTTATGGCCTGGACAACACACGCTGGCAATACAAGTCGGTTGCCTCTCCCAAGTCTCTCACCTCGTAACATCCACTCGAGGATGTGCCGGTAGGCTGTGAGCCGATACTGTCTAAGAAAGAAGTAGCACAACATTATAAGCGAAGAAGATACAGTAGCCTATGCCTTGATTTGATTAGCATTACACGGACTTCAAGCTAACGTAACGTAGCCTATGCTCTTCTCTGGCTGTATTGTAGCCAATGTGTTCACTTTTAATAGCTTTGTTCGTAATAAAAATACACTTACTCTATGCTCAGACGCCCGTTTCTCCCGGCGGGCCTCGGCTGGCGCTTCCAATTCACTTTCTTTGTCCGCAGGAAATATGTATCCAAGACCCATTGTCCATATGTGGCCAAAAGCTTGGGTGCGAGGTTACACACATGGCCCCGTCCTGGCCAAATTCAGCCATCTGTTCCCGGAGAAACTGGCATCGCTGGAGTTCGATGCAGCACAGAGACTCTGATTCTGTCTCCATAGGCGAACATAGCTCACAGCCGCACCACCAGGTCACTCCAGCACGCTCCAGCTCCTCTGGCAAGGCTTGTTCAGCTGCTGCCGCCGCCGCAGCAGCCTCTTCCTCTATTTGTGTTCATTCTTCCTCGGTGTATTCTGGCTCGTATAAATAGCCCTGGACGTCCCTTTCCAACAATAGATTTAAAAAATCCACTTCGACTATTTCCCATTGTGTATTTGCTTCTGCCATGGTCGGAGTTTTGTGTCCGTCTAGTTCTCTCGCTAAGCGGGGAAGAAACATGGCGGACGCTGTGTTTACATTTTTCACGCGAGCTCCCGCCCCCCTCATTCCTTATTGGTGGGCATAAAAAGGTGCGGAACTAGAGGCTGTAGTCCTTTGGCCTTCTGGCACGCAAGCCAGCGAAACGCCTCGTGACGCGTTTCGCGTCACGAGGCGTAGAGGGTGGGGTGTGGGTTTTCAGGACATCTGGGCCAAGGGAAGATTGAGTGAAGAAAAACCTCTTTCCTTATATTATAATAGCGATTTTATAATGATAGAACGCAGGTTCAAAATGGGGGAAGTAATCCTTTAATATTGAACCTTTAAAACACACACACACACACACACACACACACACACACACACACACACACACCTCTCTCTCTCTCTCTCTGAACCTACATAATCTATTCTTTATTCAGATTGAATGGCTGCAGTTTGTCAGAGATCAGCTGTGCTTCTCTGGCCTCAACTCTGAAGTCCAACCCCTTCCATCTCAGAGAGCTGGATCTGGAGGAAAAGCTGCAGGATTCAGGAGTGAAGCTGCTGTGTGGTTTTCTGGAGAGTCCACACTGTAGACTGGAGACTCTGAGGTCAGTTCACTGACTCTGTTACTATTGTAGATCTTATAACTAACAATTTAACCTAATTTATGTACAACCATAACTTGCATCCTTGAAGTTATACATTTTCTGTGTTCATAATTTAAACTCTCTTGTACAAAGTTTACTCTGCAGTCACAAAAGAAAGTAAATATATGTTTATGATTTCTGGTATATTGTCACATTTTAATACTGAGGATCCTCCCAACTAATATTTGAGTTCAAATTGAAAACATTAACTAGTTGAAAGAGATGTATCTATTTGTTTTCCATACGTTTCTGTTTTTTTTAAGATAAAATGTCTGATCATTGCTTTTTACCTCAGAACACACACACACAAACACACACACACACACACACACACACACACACACACACACACACACACACACACACACACACACACACACATACACACACACATGCACACGCACACACACTCTCTCTTAACCTACATAATTTATTCTATATTCAGATTGAGTTACTGCAGTTTGTCAGAGATCAGCTGTGCGTCTCTGGCCTCATCTCTGAAGTCCAACCCCTCCCATCTCAGAGAGCTGGATCTGAGTCACAACGACCTGCAGGATTCAGGAGTGGAGCTGCTGTGTGGTTTTCTGGAGAGTCCACACTGTAGACTGGAGTCTCTAAGGTCAGTTCACTGACTCTGTTATTATTATAGATCTTATAAATTAACAATTTAACCTAATTTATGTACAAACATAACTTATATCCATGAAGTTATACATTTTCTTTGTTCATATTTTCTTTTCTCTTGTTAAAAGTCTAGTCTGCAGTCACAAAAAGAAACTGTAGGGAAAAGGCTTAAAGTACCTTTGTGTTCTGTGTTCATAATTTTTGGTCAATTGTCACATTTTAATACTGAAGATCCCTACCAACTTATATTGGAGTTCAAATTTAAAACGTTTACCGGATGAAAGATAATTATTATTTGTTTTCCATACATTTCTGCTTGTTTTAGCATAAAATGTCTGATTATTGCTTTTTCCCTCAGAACACCCGCACACAAATACACACTGTCTCTAAACTTCCATAATGTATTCTTTATTCAGATTGGGTGCCTGCAGTTTGTCAGAGATCAGCTGTGCTTCTCTGGCCTCAACTCTGAAGTCCAACCCCTCCCATCTCAGAGAGCTGGATCTGCAGGAGAACAAGCTGCAGGATTCAGGACTGACGCTGCTGTGTGGTTTTCTGGAGAGTCCACACTGTAGACTGGAGACTGTGGGGTCAGTTCTATCGTAGATCTTATAAATTAACAATTTAACCTAATTTATGTGCATCCATGAACTTAAAAAAAATTTTTGTTCATATTTTAATTTCTCTTGTTCAAACTTTAGCTGCAGTCACAAAAAAAATTAAATGTATGCTCATCATTTCTGGTGAATTGTTACATTTTTATGTCTTACAATTGATTTTTCCCTCAGAACTCTCTCTCTCTCCTCTCTCTTGGTTGTCCATCGATTTTGATGATGACGTCCACTTTTAACCTTTTTGTAAAAACATTTTAAATAAACAAGAACATACTTCTTCAGTTACTTACTTTACTTTCCCTATACTATCATATGGCTACCACAGCCCAAACAGCACAGCCACCTTAAACAGACCCAGGCTCTGTACAAACAAGCTCCAGGTGGTGTCAATGCCGATTCTACAGATCCTATCATATGGCTAACACAGCCTAAAAACAGCAACACACCTTTGTAGTAATTCCTCACATGGGGGCAACATTTATGTAGTGATGACAAGTCATTTAGATTAATTTTGCTATTAGAAATTAATCTGAAAATTAATAATACCCTAATAATTTATTAAAATTCAAATTAGGGGCACCAGCTCTCCAATTAGGAGTGCAAAGTAGCAAAAATGTCTCGTTTTATCAATGGTTTAAAATTAATGTTGATTAACTCTAGTGATCAGTTAAAATAAATCAATATTAAACAAACCTAGTTTAATTCTAATAAAATCTAATAATAAATCAATTATTATTGAGTTTACAAATCTGATAATATGACCACAATACTGAAGGTTAATGAATTCTTGACGTATCAGAGGTTGACATACCATAAAATATTCACACAAATGACTGACAGACACTTCTGTTACAGTAAGGCAAGTTTATTTTAACAACAATGAACTTAAGGTAACATCATCCAAATATACAAGCAGAGAAACAACTATCACAAGTAATAAACAGAAGAAACGTCTAGAAAAATTTACCTCTGTACACAAATGTCTGTAGGGTCTGTGTCTGTGTGTGTGTGTGTGTGTGTGTGTGTGTGTGTGTGTGTGTGTGTGTGTGTGTGTGTGTGTGTGTGTGTGTGTGTGTGTGTGTGTGTGTGTGTGTGTGTGTGTGTGTGTGTGTGTGTGTGTGTGTGTGTGTGTGGTGCGCGCGCACGCGTGCGACAAGGAAACCAAATGGTGGATAACGAGTCAACACTCGTGTATACGTTACCACTACTGGAGTGGAATCGAACTTAATGGGAGAGTGTGTGTCAAAGAGAGAAAGAGATAGTGGGCACATTAGCACACAGAGAGGGAGAGAGGAGCGGATTGATGTTAACAAAGGCAACAGTAACCTATTCCCAGCAGGGGAACAATGAAACCAAAAGCACTTTTCCGTTGAGGAAAAGTGCTTTTGGTTTCATTGTTCCCTTGCTGGGAAAAGCACAGTATCAAACATTCAAAATCAAACAGTTTAGCGATCACTTAACAAGTACATCTATCTAAACCTATATCTGCCCAGATAATTTAAGCCTTACTTGGAGAACGCATCCAGCGTTCTTGAATCTCGTCCTTTTATGATTCCGGTGGGCGATTCCGCGATCAGGAACAAAGAAAAAGATGAATTAAAGTCCATTTTGTCTCGGTGCTTGCCAGCTAAAGAGACAATTCTGAGTCCGCGACCTCAGCGGGATCGGGGTGAATCAGAATAGTAGGCCTAGTCGACGTTTTCAGGAGGATTTGAGCGTGGGTCGCCTGCTCTCCTTGTGATGACCGTTTAAAAGAAAAAGTACCGGTGTTCCTCGATTTGCTCTACTGGAGCATTTAACAAAGTTAGTCAATCATGTTTTTACCGCGGCCAGCTGATAAATAAGAAAAACGTCCTTTTGTTAAGAACAAGGAGGCAGAGTCCTTTGTTGCTCCAAAATCAGAGCATCCTCACTCACTCAAACACACTGGGCCTCATTTATCAACCATGCGTAGACCAGAAAAGTGGGTTTACGCACATTTCCACGCAAACCTCGGCATTTATCAATATGGACGTGAGCGTAGGATATGCTCAAATCCCACGCCAGCTCTCAGCTCGTGTACGCAAGTTTGTAAACAGCATGGACAGGCTGTGCCGGGTAGCCGATGACTTTGTCGGACAACTGTTAGTAGATAATACAAATGCAGTGTTTGCTCAGACCGAAATAAATATATTAATCACTTCAAAATGTGCAGCTTATGGTGTGCAACTGAGTAGGAGAGCTGATTCAATAGTGCGCACACCGGCCACTTAGGAGCGCTGCATGGGACTGCGTAAGGGCAGTTGTATCTGTCTTGGAGCAGCTGGGGGGACACTGAGGCACGGGGGCTGCATGCATTCAAAATGTTAGCCAAAGTATTAAATATGTTGGCTATGCAAGTAGTACGCTGCTTATTATGATAAAAAATACACGGCACAACAGTTGAACATTTTATTTATTTGACGCACTTTTGACATGTTTTAATGTGTCATTGACAGTGTTGGGAACGTTACTTTAAAAAGTAATTAGTTATAGTTACTCACTACTTGCTCCAAAAAGTAACTGAGTTAGTGACTGAATTACTTTATAATAGAAGTAACTAGTTACCAGGGAAAGTAACTATTTGCGTTACTGTAAAAAAAAAAGTGGCAATATTTCAAAGAATTTGGATTTTTCTGAGCAGTTTTCACAAGTCAGTTGAAATGAGTAGAACAGACAGGTAGGCCTACTTGTAGGCTACAAAACCTTCAATATTTATTGCACATCAACAGACAGCAAGATAAAAGGTTTATCCTGCACTTCAAGTAGGCCTATTTTGTTGTCAACAAAAGTAAACATTCTTTGACGTTAAACAGCTGTTGCGACCCGCGAATTGCGGCCGTTTAATAACGTGCATAAATTATAACTTATAATAGAGATCTGGAAACTCCAAGCACAAAGGCAATGCACATAAACTCAGGGAGAGCACGTTTCAACCGTGGATTGATAGGTGGTTACTGCGGCAACTTGCACGCTCACTCAACAGAGAGAAAAAGAAAAAGAAACAGGCGCTCCGGCTGACTGACGTCACGGCTGCTAACTGACAGTTATAATGTCATCCACACTGAATAAAACACATCTTAAAACACTTTAAGAAATAACAATCGCTTATCTTGTTGTTAACACACCGGTCTCCTCACTAGCAGTGTGTAGTATATATGGAGCCAGGGGTGCATTCAGATTACAGTTTATTCAATCAATTCATAGTAACACACTGCATTTAATGTTCAGTAACGATAACAGCGTTGTAATGACGGAAACAGTAATTAGTTAGATTACCCCGTTACTGAAAAAAGATAGGTAACACCGTTATTTTAAACGGCGTTACCTAACTTAGTTATTCCCAACACTGGTCATTGATCGCTTAAGCGAGGGATTTATTTACACCATTAACCGGCACGTTTCGGCTTGTTTTCCGATCTGCTAGTGGAGCAGGACGTTGCCAGGTCGGCTTGTGCAGCTGACGGTTGGGCTGACCACTCGTGCCAAGCGCATGCTGTCATACAAAACGCAAAATGTGTTATTTTTAGTTTTTAAAACCCTTTTGAGTCGTGCTATTGTGACCTTTGTAATACTGCTTCTGCTGCTATTTGACGAGGTCATCTTGGTCTTTGGCGCATGCTCTGCTGCGACATCACTCACCGTACCTCGCTCGGCTGCACGCCACGTCTGTCTACGTCTCGTCTCACTGTCTGTCTGTGTATGTATGTTACCTGGACTGGTTAAACATGACCACCCTCTACAAATCATTCATCATTCCTGTGACTATTGTATGGCTGATCTGCGATAGCCTCGCTCTAAAACCTGTCACTGTCAACGGATTACTCACCTATGGCCGCGATGAACTCCTGCTCCACCGTAGCTCACCGCTGTGTAGCATCAAGCCGGCGGTAGCTATCCCACCAGAGCTCCGGCCAAGGAAAAGAGGGAGACGCGGAGGTGTCCGAAGCAGACTACGGAGATCCGATGACGAGGTCAGCCTGGACAACTTAACCATCATCAGGGCAGACAGAACCAGGAAATCGGGGAAGACGAGAGGCGGCGGGCTCTGTCTTTACATCAACGACAGGTGGTGTAGCAACATCAAGACGCACCGTAGGGTCTGTTCGCCCGGCCTGGAAATGCTCACCGTGTCCCTTCGCCCCTACTATCTCCCTCGGGAATTCCCAACTGTTGTGGTCAGCTGTGTGTACATTGCACCCAGCGCTAACGTCAACGTAGTGGCAGAGCTGGTAGCCGAGGATGCTAACGCTATGGCAGCTAAGTACCCCGGGGCGCCAGTGCTTATCCTTGGGGACTTCAACACCTGCAGACTCGACTCCGTGCTCCCAACATTCCAGCAGTATGTTGACACTCCTACCAGAGGAAACAACATATTGGATTTATGCTAAGGAAACATCTCTTTACTTCCGCTGTACAAACAAGTACTGAAACGCCTCCCCCCACAGTCCTACAGCGCCCCACAATGGTCGGAGGACTCCACTGCACAGCTTCAAGGTTCAACGTCAAGCTTCAACGTCAAGGTTCCCTGGCATGCACTGACTGGACTATCTTTGACGGAGATTTGAATATCAAAGTCACTGCCATATCCGATTACATCAACTTCTGCATACACCACCATACCAGTGAAAGCAATAAAAAATACCCCAACTCAAAACCCTGGATTACCTCTGGAATAAAAAATTGCCTGAAAGAGAAGCACACAGCCTTCAGGCTCAAGGACTCAGCTGGTCTCCAATCTGCAAACCGTAATATTAAAATCAAAATCTTCATGGCCAAAATACAGTTTAAAAACAACCACAACAAACAAACAACAACAAGTTTAGCAGCATGAACACAACAGAAGCCTTTCAGATGGTCAACACACTCAATGGTTACAAACCCACTCACAGCAAAACAAAATCACACACCACACATGCTCTCCCCACTGAACTGAACACACTTTTCAACCGGTTTGACTCACAGGATTTCACAAACGACTGCATGCAAGCACTACAGGCTCTCCCCCCAATAGATCCCAATGAGCCTGCCCCCTTCACAGTGGAGGAAGTTCGGCACCAGCTCAGCCGGTGCAACCCATCCATTACATTTTTTTATGAACGCTAATAACGATAGCACAAACGTACGTCGTACATCTAAAATTTGGACTTGATATGATGTACAGTTTTGGATTTATGAATATTTACGAACAAGGTTGTACAAGTTAGCTAATTTTCAAATATTCAAAGTGCTACCGTTTCGTCATCAAAGGTCGTATAAAAAATATTTTGAACAAGTTTTTTCCGTGTAGGTCGGTAGATGTTCTGTGCAAAGTTTGGTGTCAATTGTGCAAAAATTGTGGGAGGAGTAGCGAAAAGTCAATTTTTGCAATTTTGAGAAAAATCATTCCATAGGCAAATGGGCGTGGCCTATGTCAAAAGATGCAGCTCACTCCAGTGAATCTGTGAATGTAAAGTTTTTGACTGTGGGATGTTCGGTGTGGGAGTTGTATAGGTATTGCTGTTTACAAGATATACATTTTGTGTGCTTTTGGCGCCCCCTTATGGATGAATTCCGCGAAACTGCCATGGTAGAACGATGCAGCTCAATTTACAGAACAAGTGGATCTCAAGTTTTTTAATGTGCGATGTTTGTTTGGCGAGTTATGAGCAAAAGCAGATGTCAGCCTTGACAAAATGGCGGCCGGAGCTAACTACACAATGTAATGTCAATGGACATGCTAGCTGCGATTAGCATTCCCGCCCCAAAAACTTTGATGGGAAAAAAAAAAAAATCTAATTTTATTAATAAGTCCCGTCCACCATTAAGATTTCTTGCCCCCTTGATGATTTCCAGGGTGGGAAATTAACTTTTTTGCCCACCTGCCACAGTTGCGGGTGGATGCCAAATTTTACCAGTCACTTTTATTTTTTACCTGCCACCTTTTTCCAGAAATCAAATTTATAAAAGAAAATGCACTAGCATATTTTGAATTGCTCTAATAGGCCTACATTCTTTTTCATTATTAAAATTGGAGATTGGCAAATGGAAATGTACTATATAAGTAAACGTACCTAGCCTTAATGGTGAACAAAACAGACTGACAGTGCCTCTGTCGGTCTTGTGTGACCGACTATCTAAAACAAAAGACTGCCACATACTTTGAAAAGTTTTAACTCGATGCCTGGAACTCGTACGTGCGTCCTTTTGGCGACACACACGGTGTGTGTTTAATTGTGTGTCTATTTTTTTTCCTATCTATAATCTATGTCTATAATCGTCTTTGATCCGTTGTTATCGTTAGCTTCATGGATGTATTAAGAAGGTTAGCTTCGATGCTCGCGGCAAATGATTTCCCATAATGCTCTGGGAGAGTCTTGGACCAATCAAAGGTTTGGTTGGTTACGTCATACACCTGTACACCAATGGGCGGCTGCCACGTTTGTGTGACGAAAACTAATGTTCCGAGGCAAAGCCCAAAGCCCGGGGAGCTTCTATGTTTCTGTACACAGCGCTTGAAACCGTGAACACGTTGTAGTATATTTTGAAAAAATCCACCCGCCACTGTGGCGGGTAGACATGGCAAAGTCACCCGCCAATTTGAAAAAATACCCGCCATTGGCGGGTGGCGGGTGCTAATTTCCCAGCCTGATGGTTTCCCTTGAGTTTTAAGAAAATTCCTTTGGCCAATTAGGAGATATAAAATGTCCTCGTTTATGGCGCCCCCTTATGGCGAAATTTTCCGAATTTTTGGCCGCCGGCCGCCACATCGAAGGCGGCGGTTGGCCGCGTGAACAAAAGAGGCTCGCCGCTTGATCATATTGGCCCATATATTCCTGACGCCGACGCCAAGATCAGACCCGTCACACTTACGGTGCAACAATAACATGGTCCAGCTGTGCCAAAAAATACAGATGTAGGTTCACTGTGTAACCAGTGGCAGTCATGTCACAAATATCATTAAAACAGCCTGAACACGCACCCCGATCGCAAATACACACATTACACATTAACAGCAATTCAGCAACATACTAAACACAATAACAACAGCAGTGTGTGCTCAGCTGCAAAAATAAAGGCAGACATCAGCCTACCTGAAAGTGAAAGTGTGCCGGCTGACGGAGGACAACACCGGTGCTTCGCTGTACTATATGGAATTCCACACGGACACTGCCGTCAAGTTTGGGTTCATATTATCCTCAGGAACAGCACACAGCTGGGTGAGTTTCACTATGCTAAAGTACAACCAACAGCTAAACAGATGCCCAATGTCCTCACTCCACCTCGTCTTGCAGACCACCGGGCAATCTCAACGCTGATTGGCTATCGCGGCGAGCGGCGGCGACGCCAAAAAGATAAATAATTTCATCTTCTGCGTTCGCTGCAAATGTTGGCCGCGCTGCAAATGGCAGCGCCTTCGATTCACGCGCTTCGATGAGGCGCGGCCACGCGCCGCGGAAGCGCTGGCCGCTGGACGCCAATTCTTGGGTGGACGCGCGGCCACGCGCTAGTACATTGACTTTGTATGTAATCTCGCCGCGCGGCTAGTGCGGTGTGTTCCCGGCTTTAGGGTAGCCCCAACATATGTATAAAATTTGGACTTGATCCGACTAGAGCTGCAACGATTAATCGAAGAATCGATTATTAAAATAATCGCCAACTATTTTGATAATCGATTAATCGTTTCAAGTACTTTTTTAATAAAACATTTCCAAATTCTCTGATTTCAGCTTCTCAAATGTGAATAGTTTCTGGTTTCTTTAATCCTATTATGACAGTAAACTGAAATATCTTTGTGATTTGGACATAAAAATACATTTGAGGAAGTCAACATAGGCTTTGGAAAATTTATCAAAATCTTTCACAATTTTCTGACATTTTACGGGACAAAATACTAATCGATTAATAATCGATTAATCGAGAAAATAATCGACAGATTAATCGATTATCAAAATAATCGTTAGTTGCAGCCCTAGATCCGACCTGTGATTTTGTATTTAAGGAAGTAAAAGTTAGCTAATTTTCAAATATTCAAAGCGCTACGGTTTCGTCATCGAAGGTCGTATCAAAATTATTTTGAACAATTTTTTTCCGTGGGTCGGTAGATGTTCTGTGCAAAGTTTGGTGTCAATTGTGCAAAAATTGTGGGAGGAGTAGCGAAAAGTAAGTTTTTCAGTTTTTGCAATTTTGCGAAAAATCGTTCCATACGCAAATGGGCGTGGCTATGCCAAAAGATGCAACTCTTTTGTGGGAGAGTGTGCCGGTGTGGGAGTTATGGCCCCAAACGCGTTTTCTTTGGTGTAGCGCCACCTAGTGGCCGGCATGTCTGAATTTTTTTGTATGCTGAGACTTCACGGACCTGGATCTAGTCAAGCAATTGGCATGTCTGCACCCTTCACGGTTTGGGCTGTGGACACAGTTTTAGGGAGCGAAGTATAATAATCCTTACAAAAACAATAGGGTTCCCTGCCCAGCAGGGCTTGGGAACCGCGTTGCTCTGCAAAACGCGGTCCCAGCTCCTGCTCGGGCTTGGCCCCCTAATAACAATAGGTACCCCATCCCACCAGCCCCCCACTCTCATCAACAATGACACAGTAGAAACAGCCATAAATGTACTGTGACATGAAGAAGAATTTCCCTTGGGACAATAAAGTCTAAAGTCTGAATGAACCTCAGGAGGACAGGTTGGATGGAGCACTGAACTGGCTTTATTTCTTATACCTGCAACATGGGACAGTAAACACAACCAGTGTGCAATTAATGGAAAAGCCTTGCAATCTGTTCTCGCTCGCACCACAGCGTAACAGCATTTTACTTCTAACAGTGATCGTATAGTGGTAACACTTGGTTTGAAAAAGATACTTGTAAATAAAATATAAACACATAAAATATCCTAATAATCTGTAATAGTGAGTAACAGTCAATAAATAAATGCTATTATTTGTATTGACAGCATTCAGAATTAGCTCAACTTGCATAACATTAGTCTAACATCAAAACAGAGCATACACATTATTGAGCATCACTCAGTTTTGCAATCACAAGTCCAAGATAAAGCCTATACTGCCATCTCGTGGCATTAAAACATAGCAACCATGTCCAAAACACATATTGAAGAATCCGGTTTAAAAGAGCACTCGCATGTTAATTACACATAACAACATTGCATATAAAACAGTACAAATAAACATACCTGCAACATGGGATAGTAAACACAACCAGTGTGCAATTAATGGAAAAGCCTTGCAGTCTG
This sequence comes from Ammodytes dubius, assembly GCA_026122265.1. Classification (NCBI taxonomy): domain Eukaryota; kingdom Metazoa; phylum Chordata; class Actinopteri; order Uranoscopiformes; family Ammodytidae; genus Ammodytes; species Ammodytes dubius. The sequence goes on along the minus strand of CM047509.1, from coordinate 84,361 downwards.
TTCTCGCTCGCACTACAAAAGAGGAGCTTGGCATTAGCATATACAGGTCACGTACACCTCGTGCTGAAAGTAACTAGCTAAAAAATTCCTCACACATGTTGACTGTCCGCTGTGGACTTTCAAAATAAAAAGCACAAAAAACCTTTTGTTGCAGACCCAAGTTTGACAGGAATTTAACATTAAAACCAAGTTATTATTTACACTGTTACACTATCTAAAACGGCCAATACATTCTAATCATGCAAATCTCTGCAGACTTGTATTTCTTTCATGGGGACCATTATCGGACAGTTGGTGCGTCTTTTTCTCCTCTACGGCTATATTATGCCCGCACCCCCAGTTGGTTGCATTTCAGAACAGCAACACACTTTTTTAGTGGCGATTTGAGTCAGACCACTTTTTCTTCATCTATGTAAAGAAATGGCGACATGTAATTGTATATGCTGTTTTATAGCATTTGAGCGATAGTAGCCTACTGAAGTAAACCTGAAATGCAAAATCCTCAGCTTGAGATCGTTTGTTGACCGCAGCAGTTATTTCCTTCCTAACTGCTGCCTTCTGTCGTTCTTTGATGCCGTTTGTAATGCTCCGAGATTAAACTCTTTTTTTTTCTACTACTCCTCTTCTTTGCCCTGCGCATATCCATGTCGTAAAACCTCTGGGCGAGGCCTCTAAACTGAGAAAATATAGGGGCGTGGTACGATTGTTTTCAGCCGCCGCATTTATCAATAATGGCCTGGCGTACGCCGAGATTGGCGAGATACGACTGTTTGATAAATCCCACGCGATACCTGGCGTAGGGAGGTATTTGCGCCAGAATCTGCACCAGTTTCCACGTAAGTTTGATAAATGAGGGCCAATGTCTCTAAACTTACATAATTTATTCTTTATTCAGATTATGTTACTGCAGTTTGTCAGAGATCAGCTGTGATTATCTGGCCTCAGCTCTGAAGTCCAACCCCTCCCATCTCAGAGAGCTGAATCTGAGAGGAAACAGCCTGCAGGATTCAGCAGTGAAGTCTCTGTCTGATCTTAAGGAGAGTCCACACTACAGACTGGAGGATCTGAGGTCAGTAGAGGGTTGGAGTCAGTCCATGCATGATAGAGAGAGAGAGAGAGAGAGAGACTTTCAAAGTGGATGAAATGTACAAATGTCAGTGAGACACTGCTGCTCTTTATACTGGATGTCTCTGTAAACTCTGATTCATTTGTGTGTGTGTGTGTGTGTGTGTGTGTGTGTGTGTGTGTGTGTGTGTGTGTGTGTGTGTGTGTGTGTGTGTGTGTGTGTGTGTGTGTGTGTGTGTGTGTGTGTGTGTGTGTGTGTGTGTGTGTGTGTGTGTGTGTGTGTGTGTGTGTGTGTGTGTGTGTGTGTGTGTGTGCGTGTGTGTAATCATCAAGGTATGTGTCCTGATGGTCCAGAGGTTGAAGCAGCAGCTTGTGTGTGAACTGTGAGACACAGAGTCCACCATCCTCCCTGTTCCTCTGGATGGGACCTCATCAGTGCATCTGCTCTGTCCTTCTACACCTTCTCCCTGTAACTGTTTTATTTAGTCTATATTGTACTTTCACCCATTTCATTTGAATTGCAGCCATTCTACTGTCACTAGATGTCTAATGTCTAAATGTTTCAATTGTTTTTTGTCTCTTTATCCGCTTGTTGTGTATTTGATGTATTTGCATTGCATATTGTGTTGTTGTTTTTGCTTTGCAGTTGTTTGACTCGACATCATTGTAAATGAGGTTCCACACACACACACACACAACACACACACACACACACACACACACACACACACACACACACACACACACACACACACTAGGGTTGCCGAAATTTCCCGAAATGGCCCCTTTTCAAATCCCGGGATTTCAGAGCTCCTCACAGGATTTCCTGGGAATTCCCGTTGAAACCGGAAGTGCCTTTTTAATACTTTATTTTGTACCCACGTACTCGGCCGAGTGGTTTATTGGGCACGTTATAGCCTCATATGCGCATGGCAGACTGGATGAACTAAGGGCATTAAAAGTTAAGTCATCTAAAGGCGTTTTCAGACGGGAGGAGACGTTCTGTCTGTGCACTCGACATGGACCGGCGGAGATAGGAGGCTCCGCGAGGAAACGCCGTGCGGTAACCATGGAAACAACTTTTGTTTACAACCCTGTGTCGCTGCTGTTAAATATCTACTCATATTGTTAACATTTGTTTAGTTAATAAGTGGATTAGTTATTCAGTTTGGTTTGGTTTGAATGTCTACTTTGTGGATTAGGTCTAGGTTTCACTTTAGTGTTTGGTGGAAGGAACGGGGCGAACAGCGATGCTCCAGCTGTTTCATCTCATTAGATTCATGTCGCTACAAGAGAAAGCAGCAAATAAAACAGGCTGCTTTATGTTCATCATACAATCTTGACTTAAATACAGAAGAATGGTGAATATCACCATCTCATTGAGGAGAGAAAAGTAAAACACTGTTTAGCTGTGCCAGGCTGCCAGCGCGCGTTGTGTGTGTGTGTGTGTGTGTGTGTGTGTGTGTGTGTGTGTGTGTGTGTGTGTGTGTGAAAGAGAGAGGAGCACAGACGTGACAGTTTAGCTGTGCGGCCGCTTGTCGCTCCGTCTGTAGAACTGCGGTCTCTCTCCACTTGCATGTCAATAGCTGCGTTACAGACGTAACAACAGTTTAGTGCGGCCGCTTGTCGCCACGTCTGTAGAACGGTAGCGTCTCTCTCCACTCATTGAAAATGTATTACCAGACACGTCAAAAGCCTCCCTTCTGAAAAGGCCATGATGGCGAGAGTATATTTTATTAGTAAAGGCCACTATTAATGAATTAAAAAAAAAAAAAAACAGGAGGACGCGGCCAATTTCCGGTACTCCCGGACTGACTCATTTCACGGGAATCCCGAAATCCCGGGACCTGTCCGGCAACCCTAACACACACCCCTGAATTGATCTCTCCTGTATAAATAAAGGTTAAATGGAATGATGTTTTCTTGTTATTGTTTTTACATCAGTGGCAAGTGGTGCAGTGCCCCACCAGATCCAGCAGATGGAGCTGTGGTGAGAAAAGCTTGTTACACTTCTTTTTCTCTCTTTCCAATATGTATTTTAAATATAATACAGAATAGTTAATCAATAGCAAAATTAACGTGTATCATTTTTTATACCTTATAGTGCTGTTTTTGGAGTTATTTCCTTAGTGTAAGTCTGTCTGACTTAGTTGAATCACTTGTTCAATCATTTGTGGTCTGAGTTGTATAAGATATCAGTTGTGTTAACTGTCCTGCTGGATGGATTGATATTGAATATAATGTGACGAGTGTAGTGTTCCTTTCGAATGATTAAGGTTGGGAAATGCCTTGAATATTATTTACTATAAATATTCCATTATACAGTATAAGCTGTTTGGCATTGGATGAGAAGATTCGTCAAGTTTTTCATGGGGGCAACCTACATACAGTACCCAACTCAGCTGCTCAACCCGCACATACATTTTACTTAAGAATGTGGCTCCATTTAGAATGGAAATAAATAGGCTTTCTAACGGTGAATTGCCACAAAGCATTGTTACTATCACTGACGGAGAAAATATATTCTGAAGAAATATGAAGAAATTAAGATAAATTAAGAAAAAGTTCAATCTTATATCCACTCCCTGCTTACGTGCAAGGGGAGAAATTCAAACTTTTTGGGGGGTATCTTTCTTTTAATTTTTTTTTATTGATAGAGAAAGAGATGAAATGTGTCAGAGATGGGAATGACATGGCAGAGAACGACCCGGGCTGGATTCTAACCCGGGTCTGCTGTGAAGAGGACTGAGACTATGGGGAGGTGGGGGGGGGGTCATTTTTGAGTCTGAGATCTCATTTTTGATGTGATTTATTGAGCTCGTTAGGAGGAAATTGAAAGCTGTGAAACATTTTTCTCAATTGTGATTCATACCATCCATTCTGAAATGATATGGTGGCTACGGTGGCCTTCAAGGACAAGCAGCTAGTAAAAAAAAAAACTAGCCTTAAAAGGTGAAGTAAGCGGTTTATTTATGTTAATATAAGTGTTAAATCGCTCTTTATTCATACAGTGATCACATACATAATGTGCGCGTTTCATAAAGCCGATCTCATAGTCAGCTGCTCTGCATGTAATCGGCAAATAAACTTTACGGGGGATCCCGAAATGTATATCCAATCACAAGAGAGAACGCTACAAACCGACACTCGTCTCACTCATGGTCTCACTACCGGTGCACGCCAGAGCGACAGATGGGTGAATGTTTATGCGCCTACAATGGCGGAGCAGGTAAAAATCCTTCCCAATGTCTGTTTTGATGGTTTTTATCATGTTTTATCACACTTATGGATCTGAGATGATGCTAGATAACTCGCTGCTTGAAGACCGCAGTGCATTAATGTGGTGACGTAGGGACGAGGGAGGGGACTGCTAACTGCAGTAACTGACAGGAAGTTAGCTAAAAGAACCATTCCGCTTACAGCAATATATTTTAGATTGTTTTCAATAGATTATACACTAAATAAAACACACTTATGAAAATTAATATTCCTTTTTTTATCAAGTCTGTTATACAAAATACCAATATATCCTACACACTGCACCTTTAAAGGTTTTTAAGAACAAAGAATGGAGCGACTCGTGGGTGAAAAAACAGAGAACTCGTTTATTTCAGTAAATAGTGTGAGGATCTGTTTACCGCTGTACAACACTGGTGTCTGTAAATGGCACTCTTTAAAGGGACACTCCACCCAAAAACACAAATAACTGCTGTCACTTCTGTGTGGAGAGGTCACACACACATACACGCAAATCCTTCTAACTATGTAGTGTGGGGAGTTAGTTAGTTTACATGATAGTAAATCATCTGAAAAGAGTTATAGGCATATTTATCAATCCACATGAAAGATATCGTCATTTAAGTTTGATAAACTTTACAAAAAATCAGTTTAGATGAGGCTCCTGAGGTGATTTTCAAAAAGACAACAGAGGTTTTGGTTTTTTGGTCACTATTCAGTCCATTCATTCTGGAATGATATTCAGAGCTGATATTAAGTTGGTCGATTTTGTTGCCGATAGACACTTGTTCTCAATAGTGTGAGTTGACTGGTGAAGTTTTATATTCATAAATGCAAATTTTTCACAACTAAATCCAGTTTGGCAAAGGCAGAACGTGTATTTTGTGTGGGCCAGGACATCTGCCATTTTTATAAAGATGAAGGATGATAAATGTTGTGTATTAATTCATTCTAAAGTGTCACCGCGAGTGAGACAGCGAGAGAGCAGCTACACCTAAGATCCACACACTTAAAATTTCGACTGAAGCAGATGATGATTGGTGACGTCGCGGTGTCTCTGTGACAGGTGCAGTCCTCACCTTGTTACGTATGCGCCTCAGCCCTTCTGATCCTCAACTGAAGAATTCCTCAAATTGTTTTAATTAATTTAACACACACTTATATTCAGGGTTCCCACACATTATTACCACAACATTATCCAATTACTTATCCATGATATTTCACCCGATATACAGAACTTGTTTATTTAGGCATTTCTGTTAAGCCTTGTGTTATATTTGCAATTCAAACGCCAAACATTATTAAACACGCACTTCCAAGGCAAAGGGAAACCAGCAAGATTTTAAACAATAGTAATTCAAGGAACTATTTTATATAATGTTAGACATGTTTTAGGGATTTTTTAATTAACATGTTCAGTGAATATCTCCTGAAGATCCCCTACCTGTCCGTACTGTGTGTGCAATGGAAAAACTAGTGACAATACACAACCTAGGCTCTGTAAACTGGTATGTAAATAAACGGGTTTGTAAACAAAAGGGGCCAACATGCCAGTTTACAGAGTCTATGGTGTGTATTAACCAAGCCCCAACCTCAGGGATTTTTACCAGCATCCAATAAGGAAGTGACCACAACTGTAGTAACCCGGAAGTGCCACTGGGAGCTGTATGCAGAAGACAGCCATCTCTCATTGACTCCAATGTTAAACATGCCGTTTTCACAGCATTATTAAACCTATTTCAGGCCTGGATTGAAAAACCATTCTAGTCTGTATGTTTAGTTCATATCTCCATGACAACTCTGAGGGGGGTGAATTTTTTTCTAGTAGGCTAGTTTTTATTCTATTGGAGGTTAAAATATATGGATTTTAGGGGCGGCCTCTTGATTGACAGCTAGCCTCTGTCCCTCACTCAACCTCGAAGGCTAGTTGTAAGGGTTAGCATGCTAACTCAGTAGACAGCAGTGCGTTCATTCCTCCATTCGTGTGCTGCTTGGGGCCAAGCCGTCTTGTTCTTTGGTAAACTGTACCAACGATGGATTAAGGACTGTGGTTGCCAGTTTTTTCGGTGAGTAACACTGTATTTACAATTATTATTGTTATGTTACAACCGTACACAGTAGCCTATAGAACAAATTAAAAGATGTTAGTTTCGCGAGTGTCACAGTGACAGTGTTAGCTCTCTTATGCCAGCTACATAAATAGCCAGTAGCCACTACCATGACTTGAGCACCGGGAGGGTTCGGGCGGTGTTTGGACCGTGAGGGTCGCTGTTTTACAGTTTATGGGCATGGTATTGTGTTGAATACGTGTGGAATATCGGTTTAAATCATATCATAAATCATGTTGGCTGCATGCTTGTGGAGCCGGTGTGTTTCTGCCCGAGGTTTGTTGAAGGCTCCATGCTGCTAACGACAGTCTATGGTCAGACCAGGGCACGTAATGGTATCGGTTCAGAAACAAAAGTTGGGCTGATCGGTCCTTTACTATCTATGGGTTAAACCTATGGCGTAGGAACACTTTTGTGACAAAATATATGCTCACAAGTTTGCGCTCAATAATGTTTATAGATGAAGAGGCTATGTGCATTCGTAAAACCGGCTCCGTTCCGCGGATAAAACGATGGTTATTTTTTTTTTATAACAGTCGTATAAACTCAAATTAAATATACAATTGTGGCTGTGTTTCCGCAGCTGTGTTATCCGTGGATATTATGACGGTTATCATACTGTGTGAGTTAATGCAGATGTAAATATATATGCATATTTACATCTGCATTAACTCAAAAATAAATAGGCCTATAACATTTTTGCTGTTTCTTCCTTTATTCCAAACGTTATTTTTGGAAAAATTATTGATTGCCTAGTGCATTACTTTTATCTGACTCTTTCTGTATTGTTTGACTCAGTGGTTGTCTCTCTGTCCTCTTCCAGGTTAACATGGAGGGATGAATGGGTGCCTCTGTTCTCCCTGATCTCCACTGTGAAAGAGCAACGGTGTGGCCCTTCATCTGGCAGCAAGCTGAAGTCAACCTACATTCACACTAACCTCATCTTATCTGCTTGTGATAATTGTCATTGATTGTGATATTTTGTGATATATCTTGTTCTGCACTGTCCGTCCTTGTAGAAGTATTCCTGCTCTGTAGAAAATCTTTAAAGTTTTTTTTTGTGGGATTTGTTCCTAATTTAAGTAAAGTGTTTTACAACATTACATAGCCCTGATTATATAAAAAAACATAATATTATTAATTGATAACTTAACAGACCCAAATGTATTATCTTATGACTATTTTAGTGTAATTTTTAATGAAAATATGCCAAGAATGTTTCATATAGCTTCTCCTGTTAAAATGTCAATGCAAAACTTTTACTTGTAACAGAGTAATTTAACAGTTTGGTTTTTGTACTTTTACTTCAGTAAAGGATGTGAATATTTCCTTCTACACCGTTTAATCTTTACCTGTGTCATCTTTGAGTCTTCCTTATACAAGCAAAATCATTTTCATAAGTACTTTTAATATAACATAATGTTCTACTTTTACTCAAGTGATATTTTAATTGGTGACTTGTAAAAGAGTCAATTCTCTGATATGATGATGATGATACTTTTAATGACCACACAGCCAGGCTGGTGGAATTTGTTTTCAGCTCCTTGGTACAGGTTCCAACTTTACATTGAACATTAGACATAGATACAGACAGGCACATTACATAATACAACAGGGCCTTGATTAATCCTCAGCGTTCAGATTTTAGAATGTTACTTGCAGTGGGAATAAAACTGTTTTTGAACCGGGTTGTTTTGGAGGCAATTGTCCTGTAACACCTCACAGAAGTAGCTGGAAGGCATAGTGTGCAGGGTGAGTGGGATCAGAGATGATCTTGGGCTCTGTGTAGTGTCAGTTTGCGGGATAGTAATTCAAGGGAGGGGGGTGCCAATAATTTTGGATGCTCTGTTGATGCACTGTAATTTCTTCCGGGAGAGTGAGTCAAGGTTGCCAAAATCAGACTGATGGATGAGGTGAGGATGCTTTCAACAGTGGCTCTATAGAAGCGATAGAAAGTGTATTTAATCATTTAATTCAACTGTTGCACCTTAACATAAAAACCTGCTCTAAATATTTTATGTAATATATGTATATTCAAAATCATAGGGTGTTAAATTAGTGTTCTCGTCTATTTATAGATTGAATGTGTCCTCCCTTGTCATGTATTAGGCCTACTGTTAATAACATTTTCAGTCTGAAGACCAAAATAAAATCAATATTATTACAAATACATTGAGATCAGCTTGTTCAGCCCTTAGTCAACACTAGAAGACATTTGTTTCAGCTATGAGCTTTTTAATGTGCTCGGAGGTGATATTGAGAATATGTTCAGCTCTGTTGGGGTTGTTGGACCAACTGTGGTGACTGAGGCTGAGCTCGTCTACCGGTAGGCTAACTAGTAGAGCGAGTGCTGTTAGCTTAGCTCCTGGCTCGTGCTAATGTTACTAACATCGGTGTACGTCACGGTAGTTCAGCTACATGTGAGTATCTCCCTCCCCCCAACGTCACTACATGCCCTTTTTTGGTACGAGGAAGTGAGGCGGAGTCAAATTTAGGCAAAATGGCGGGGGGAAACGCACACGCCAAGAAAGAAGGGAAGCTCCTCTGTGAACTGAGGTCGGCCATGATGCTTTATCCATTTATTATACTATCTATGGTATTAACACTGCCCACACACACAGTACAGTCTGGTAGTGGATTATGAGGAGATATTCACTGATTTTGACAAAATGGGATTTAGACAACAAGCGTTCTCCAGAATCTCTGACTACACCTTTAAACTAAACCATGTTGAGTGTGAGCGTCCTCCTCTTCCTCCTCTCAGCAGCTCTGACTTCAGCTTGTAGTTTGTTGGTTTGGACAGAAGGTGGCGCTGCTGCATCAACAATGAACTGAGACTCACCCACACAACACTGCAGACAGACAGACAGACAGACAGCACATACATACAAGAAGGGCTTAAACCTCTGACACATGGACACAACTAAAATACTTCAACGTAATAATCAAGTTCAGGCCTTCTTGCCTTAATTGTAGTGTTTCAGATAGCCTATATAGCTCCAAAAAAAAAAATTAAGAGACCACTCCAAATATTCAGTGTCTCTCGTTTTACTATTTATAGGCATATGTTTGAATAGAATGAACATTTTGGTGTTATACTATAAACTACTGACAACATTTATATCAAATTCCAGTACATTTTTTGTCATTAAGAGCATTTCCATGAAGTAATGTAGAGATGAAGATTGAAGAAACATCCAGACTGGTCTCTTAATTTTTTCGAGAGCTGCATATGTTTATATTTATTTAACTGTTAACCCAGAAAAAAACTAATTTATACTAAATACAATTTTAAATATCGATATATATCGATATATAAAACATATCGAGCAAAGATATCGAGATCCCAGAAAAGGACCAAACTTAAAAAAAACCCCACCGTTACCAAGGAAACAGCCTAGTGAACGTTTTTTGCTTCGAGGCAGAAATGCTTTTGCTCCATGAAATCTGCCTAGCAACAAGTTGCCGCGCAAAACGTGTGACGTGACCAGGAGAAAATTAAAACAATCCGAGCAGTTGATCTAAGCTGCTGCGCCTGCTAGCTAATTAGCTAAACTTTTATTTCAGTTGTGAAGTTTTAGCCTAGCTTCTATAATGAATCACGGGGACTATTTGTGTTCTGAGCGGGAAGGATTTACCAAAGTCAATGCAATGTTTTCCCGGAGGAAGGACCGCCGTGCTGCCTTTCTTTTCAAGTGAGTCCTCAGCTTTGGTGAGTGAATGATATTCTATATTAGCCTATTGGAACACTGACACTAGTAATCTTATATTGGATATCAATCGATCCAGCTGAACAATATAGCCAAAGCCCAGACAAGCACCACACAGTGTAGTTTTAGGGCTAACGTTACGGTTGTCTCGTGCAGCAGCTCCCGCTCTGTTTGCGGTGATAGAATCAGGTTAGACGTGGGTTGCCTTTTGCTATTGCCATCACGCAGGTTTAGTTACCTGTTAGCTTCATCTATTAGCTAAATACTATTATTAAAATAATGAGAATTTTGATTTTGATGTGACTCGGATCTAGTACTTCCATCTAGATGTATTGCAGTAGATGGTGAAACTCAAAACGGTGAAAAAGTTGGTAGTGGAACGAACGACGGACACTTCTCAGCCTGAGCGGTCGCCATCTCGCCTTCGTAGCAGAAGAGGAACAATATAAAGAACACAGACGCTCCACAATGTAAGTGTAATTGGTGTTTTTCACCAACACTTTACTGTTATTTGATATAAGCTACTTTGAAAACTACTTTTTCAGTTGTTAAAAACAGGTATGTCTGTTTTTCAGACACTAAATAAATTAGATTATAGATAAGTATATAATATTTATATCTCAGCATCCTGTTAGCATATTTTCAGTGAACTTGACTGTTTTGTAGCGATAGCTACAAAGAGAAAAAATAGCTGTTTATAAATAGCTGTATGTCAACTTCATTATACCTTTGTGAGATAAGCCTATTACATTTAGAAAAATATCCTGCTTTAGTTAGCTATCAGCTAACTACTCTGACTAAGATATTATGTTTAGTTAGCTGTCAGCTAGGCAAGCTATCAGCTAAATACTTTCAGCAAGATAACTAAGTTTAGTTTCTTTAAGTGGTAATGTATTCACTGTAGAAAACATTTTAAATAATTTTTCTGAGTCAAATAGATAAACAACTTTAGATATTTGTCTCGTTAACACTGAAAACAACATAAATATTGTTTTCCCTCAAGCTTTGTGTATTTTCCAATCAATCACGACTTGTCCAGCACTTCTATTTAGCCTCTTTGATTTGATTTGATTTGATCTGATAAATCCTTATTGTCCCCGAGGGGCAATTTGTTCTGCATTCAGTAGTAAAAACACTGTCACACAACAAACAAATAATCATAATAAATACAAAACACAGAACTTAAAAAAAAACATAAGCATAAAAGCATATGGGAGACATCATGGAATATAATCATTTACATTGCTTAAGAAAGACAAAGCTACTATAGGCCTACCCTAGTTTGTTTAGGAAGCCAACAGCTGAGGGAATAAATGATTTTAGATATCGGTTTGTTTTGGCCCTCTTCCCGTAAAGCCGGGAACACACCACATTGGCCGCCTGCGGCGGTTGGCCGCGTGAACGCAGGAGGCTCGCCGCTTGGTCATATTGGGCCATGTTCACCGCAGCCGCTGCCGCGGCCAACCGCCGCGGCCAACCGCCGCGGCCAACCGCCGCCTCATCGTAGGCGGCGGTTGGCCGCGTGACCGCAGGAGGCTCGCCGCTTGATCATATTGGGCCATATATTCCTGACGCCGACGCCGAGATCAGACCTGTCACACTTACGGTGCAACAACAACAATAACATGGTCCAGCTGTGCCAAAAAATACAGATGTAGGTTCACTGTGTAACCAGCTGCAGTCTTGTCACAAATATCATTAAAACAGCCTGAACACGCACCCCGATCGCAAATACACACACATTAACAGCAATTCAGCAACATACTAAACACATTAACAACAGCAGCGTGTGCTTAGCAGCACAAATAAAGGCAGACATCAGCCTACCTGAAAGTGAAAGTGTGCCGGCTGACGGAGGACAACACCGGTGCTTCGCTGTAGCCTACTATATGGAATTCCACACGGACACTGCCGTCAACTTTGGGTTCATATTATCCTCAGAAACAGCACACAGCTGGGTGAGTTTCACTATGCTAACCGGCGCTACCTTGGCTAAAGTACAACCAACAGCTAAACAGATGCAAAATACACATATTTGCAGAATGTATTGGAAGCCCAATGTCCTCACTCCACACGCCCACCTCGTCTTGCAGACCACCGCCACCGGGCAATCTCAACGCTGATTGGCTGTGGAGGCGCGGCGCCCGGCGGCGCTGCAGAAAAAGATGAACATTTTCATCTTTTTCTGCTGCGCCGTGTTCGCCGCACAAGCCTTCGATTCACGCTCCTTCAATGACACAATTTCTACACGCCGCAAATGGCCGCGCTCCCGATTCACGCGCCTCTCATGAGGCGCAGCCACGCGCCGCGCAAGCCCCCGCCGCCGGCCGCTGGACGCCGATTATTGGGTGTACGCGCGGCCACGCGCTAGTACATTGACTTTGTATGTAATCTCGCCGCGCGGCCAGTGCGGTGTGTTCGCAGCTTTAGTATATCTCCTCCCTAGTGGCAGGAGTCGAATCTCTGCATGTAGAGGATGTAGGGGGTTTACTCAGCCAGTGAAAGCCCGGAAAATGCCGGCCTTTTCGCCCCTCGCCCTGCTGTATAAATGGTACCATTGCGGAAAGGGGAACATTTCATTTCAATCAAATTTTTGTAAAGGCTTATAGACACTTTAATATCATATATTGGACATGAATGTGGACATGGTCTACTCTCAGACTCTTTCAAACTAACTGTTTGTTATTATTAAAAATACATATGCAAGGTAAAAAGTGACTGCAGTTACCTCTCTCCAGAGCTTGCTTCTATTTTCATATTATTATATGGAGTTGCTTTCTTAATACCGTTGTTTTGAGAGAAAAAAAAGCGATGCATGCATCTGGGCATAGAATAATATGCGCTCTTTTTAAATTGGTCACGGGATAGGACCATCACTGAGTATGTGCCCGGACCAAGATACACACCTGATTTCCAGTAAATAAAGGGAGGAGGAGCAACAGTGGAGGGAGGGAACACAGTAAGTGAAAGTATTCAGTCCGTTCAGAGTCGCAGAGCAGACGGAGGGAAACTTAAGACCGAGGCAGGGTGAGTCTTAAAACAACATTTTTATTATTTCTCTGTCACAATCTGTGAGTCTTTTTTCTCCCTGTAAACTGTAGATGCAAGAAATGTTTAAATTAACTCAACAGTTTGATTAACCTGTAGACACAAAGTTCTTATTGTCTGAATAATAATAAACCTGAGCCAAGAAGACAGAACTGAATCAGATTTATTTTTAAATAAGTTTCTGTAATACGGCCCCATTAATAAAGGGAGGAGGAGCAACAGTGGAGGAAGGGAACACTGTAAGTGAAAGTATTCAGTTCGTTCAGAGTCGGCAGAGCAGACGGAGGGAAACTCAACACCGAGGCAGGGTGAGTGTTAATACAACATTCTTATTATTTTACTGTCACAATCTGATTCTTTTTTCTCCTTGTTAACTGTAGATGCAAGAAATGTTTAAATTAACCTCAACCGTTTGATGAACCACAAAGTCTTTATTGTCTGAATGATAATAAACCTGAGGCAAGAAGACAAGGTGTGTCTGTGCGTGCGTGCGTGCTTGTGTGTGTGCGTGTGTGTGTGTGTGCGTGCGTGCGTGCGTGTGCGTGTTTGTGTGTGTGTGTGTGTGTGAGATAGAGATTGTGTTACTCCCTGTTTTCTCAGTCTTGCTTGTGAACAAACCTGTTTCTCTTCATTCTGTTCTGATCTCACAATCTGTGTGCATGTTTTAATATGAACGTGTGTGTGTGTGGTGAGAGTTAGAGCGATTGCGTAACTACTTGTTCTCTTAGTGATGAACAAACATGCTCTGAGTTCACAGTCAGTTTTAACTGTTTTGTAACAAGGACAAATTAAGACACATCTGACGACAGGTGAGAGGTGGTTTTCACATTGTTGAAACCGGTCTTTTAGTAGTGTTTTGTTTTGCTTCCCTGTAGACAGGCAGATTTATGTGATTGTGTTTGTTTGATGCAAGTTTAGACTGAAGTCCAGGAGAAGAGTGTTAACATGGAGGAAGAGGAGGAGGGAGCAGAGTCTGGAGTCTCCAGCTGTCTGTCTATGAAGAGTGACCAATCCAAAGAACCTCCTCTGACCTTCAGTAAGGAACCTGGACCCTCAGACACACAGTAAGTGTTACTGTAGTTTTGTGTTTGTGGGAGAGGGGAGAAAAATCTAGAAGTTTGCTTCTCCCAAAGCACTTTTCTCTGTGACTTCAAACAGTGATACACCTGGGACTATTTTACATGTTACAAATGTTAAACCTCATAATTCTCTACAGCTGCATTTTGTGTATTTAAAGCTTCCTGAACGGCTTTGTCCTCTTGTACTCTCTGAGTATTCATCAAGGATTCAACTGATATAAATAAAAACCTGTTTGTGTTTGCAGGGTTCAGTACCAGGGACAGAGATCTCCATCCCCCAGCTGTCTGTCTATGAAGAGTGACCTGTCCAAAGGTCTTCAACCAGACTTCAGTAATGGACCTGGACCCTCAGACACACAGTAAGTGAACTGATACTAACAGAGCAATACCTGAAAATCTAATAAAAACACAATAGTACAAAACCCATAGGACGGGGACTGATAAAATGCTATCAGAGAAAACTTTATGAAAGCAGGAGAGTGGAAATAAATGGAGCGATTATTTTACCTTCAGACTGAAAATTCTTTCTGTGGACAAGTCTGGATATTTGTTTTAGCATCAAAAAATTATTTATTAATAAAGAAATGTCTCCATAGGAAGATGACTCCCGAGTGTGGACAAAGATCTACAACCAGACCTGGACTGCAGACAGCCACTCAGACCAGCACTGTACAAAGTAAGATCTACCAGCTGATGTCATCATGTCTGAAATTATAAGGTTTGAATTAGGGGTGTGCACGTGTACACGTGTAACCGTTTAGTAAATCATAACCGTTTAGAAAAAATCAATAAACGAAAACCGTTTTTTATTTTAAATTTTTTTAAATTTTTAAATTTTCTTTTTTTCAAAGTTTTTAAATATGTTCTGGAGACACACATTTATTGATTTTACATTCCTAATAAACTAATTGGGGAGGATAAATCTGTCTGTCCCTCGGCGTGTGTGTCTGTCTGTCCCTCGGGCTCGAGTCACAGCCACGGACGAGTGCTGAAAGATAACCCAAAGATTAAAGTTACCGGGTTGACGTGAACTACGCTCGTAAGTAGGTTGAACTTTATAACACCTGTTCAACCTGCATAAACGTGGACATGTAGAAAGCGATAGGCTATATTAATCAGGAAATTAATGAAGGGCGATAATGACGGCGAACACATGACAGGCGAACGTGTGTGTGTGTGTGTGTGTGTTTGTGTACCATGGACCTATTATAAGAGGGGTGTATGTACAGTGGAGGAAATAAGTATTTGATCCCCCACTGATTTTGTAAGTTTGCCCACTTACAATGAAATGAGCAGTCTATAATTTTAATGTTAGGTTTATTTTAACAGTGCAAGACAGAATATCAAAAAGAAAATCCAGAAAATCACATAAAAAAAAATATATAAATTATTTTGCATTTCATTGAGGGAAATAAGTATTTGATCCCCTATCAAAACATTGCTTAGTACTTGGTGGAGAAACCCTTGTTGGCAAGTACAGAGGTCAGACGTTTCTTGTAGTTGATGACCAGGTTTGCACACATCTCAGGAGGAATTTTGGACCACTCCTCTTTGCAGATCCTCTCCAAATCTTTGAGGTTTTGAGGCTGTCGCTTGGCAACTCGAAGCTTCAGTTCCCTCCACAGATTTTCGATGGGATTTAGGTCTGGAGACTGGCTAGGCCACTCCATGACCTTAATGTGGTTCTTCTTGAGCCACTCCTTTTTGCCTTTGCTGTATGTTTTGGGTCATTGTCATGCTGGAAGACCCATCCACGATCCAGTGACCTGGCTGAGGGAAGGAGGTTGTCAGCCAGGATTTCATGGTACATGGCCCCATCCATCTTTCCCTCGATGCGGTGAAGTCGACCTGTCCCCTTAGCACAGAAACACCCCCAAAGCATAATGCTTCCTCCTCCATGCTTGACGGTGGGGATGGTGTTCTTGGGGTTATACTCAGCATTCCTCTTCCTCCAAACACAGCGTGTTGAATTAATACCAAATAGCTCAATCTTTGCAATCTTTGTTTCATCTGACCACATCACCTTCTCCCAAGCATTCTCTGAGTTGTTCAGGTGTTCATTGGCAAACTTCAGATGTCCCTTCTTGAGCAGGGGGACCTTACGGGCGCTGCAGGATCTTAAGCCATTATGGCGCAGTGTGTTACCAATGGTTTTCTTGGTGACTGTGGTCCCAGCTGCCTTGAGATCATTAACAAGCTCCTGCCTTGTAGTTCTGGGCTGATCCCTCACCGTTCTCATTATCATTGAGACCCCACAAGGTGAGATCTTGCATGGAGCCCCAGACCGAGGGAGATTGATGGTCATTTTGTGCTTCTTCCATTTTCTAATAATCGCACCAACAGTTGTCTCCTTCTCACCCAGCTTCTCGCCAATGGTCTTGTAGCCCATTCCGGCCTTGTGCAGGTCTACAATCTTGTCCCTGATGTCCTTAGACAGCTCTTTGGTCTTGCCCATGATGGAGAGGTTGTAGTCTGATTTATTCTGTGGACAGGTGTCTTTTATAGAGTTAACGACAGGTGTCTTTTATACAGGTAACGAGTTGAGATCAGGATAACTTTCTTAAAGTGAAAGGACTGTTCTGTGGAGGCCAGCATCCTTTATTGTTGGTAGGGGATCAAATACTTATTTCCCTCAATGAAATGCAAAATAATTTATATCTTTTTTTTTATGTGATTTTCTGGATTTTCTTTTTGATATTCTGTCTATGACTGTTAAAATAAACCTACCATTAAAGTTATAGACCGCTCATTTCATTGTAAGTGGGCAAACTTACAAAATCAGTGGGGGATCAAATACTTATTTCCTCCACTGTATAAACAAGCGTAGTTCACGTCAACTGTGTGTTTACAGGCGAACGAACGCGTATGTAAGACGGTGGGCGCACAAGGACAATGATGTTACAGTTAACCGTGTACACGAAAAAAAATCCGTCGTGCACACGGTTAGACATTTGTGTAAACGTTCACACCCCTAGTTTGAATCCAACATGGAGGATGCACCCATTTTAGGTCTTATGCAGAGAGGCAAAAGCACTATTGTTAGTCAAAGCAGCCTTGTCTGTATATAGAAGTAGACTCAAGGTTTTTGGCTCTGCCGACATAATGGCAAACATAGTCAGAATTTTAACATGTTAATGGTTGGAATTTAAAACCATTAAGAAAACTGGCAATAAAAAAGTGGGAAACCCCCTGATTTTTCAAAAATCTTTCAAACATCGGTTGTTGATTCGACGTATTGTTCACTATTAACCTTTGTTTTTCCAGGAATATACTCATTGAGATTCAAAATCTCTTTTTCAAGAGAGTCCTGGCCAAGAAGGCAGCATAAAAACATAAAAGTTTCACATTAAAAAAACAAAATTTCACACTTAAAACAAGACACAAAACACAATAAAAAATTAAAATTAAATAAAAAGTCACAAAGCATCAATCTCATTGGCAGTAAGTCAGTGTTCAGTAACCGGGCATGTACAGTTTGCAGTTAAATAGTCCTTAATCCTGCTTTTGTAATTGTTCATGGTGATAAAGGATTCAAATTTAAGGTGTTCCTGTAGCTTACACCATGATGAGGGGGCAAAAGATTTAAAGGCACTTTCACCAGTGCGAGTCCGAGGAACGTTATACATAATCAAACTGCTAGACACGAGCACTGTTTTTAGGAACCATTAGAGAATACAAATAAGGAGGCAGATCGTGCAAAATTGCCTTATAAAGGAACATATACCAGTGTTCCATCCTACGGGTGTATAAGGAAGACAGACCAACAATCATTTCATATTGGCAATGAACATAATCAACTTACTGTCACATTGTCTTTGTTTTGTCTCTTCTTTAGTGAGATATGGTCTGCAGGAGGTTTTAGATGAATATAAGATCAGTCTGAAGAAGAGATGTGAACGTGTGACTGAAGGAACTGATAAAGCAGGAAGTGGAACTCTCCTCAACAGGATCTACACTGAGCTCTACATCACAGAGGGACAGAGTGAAGAGGTTAATACCCAACATGAGATCAGGCAACTTGAGAAAGCTACCAAGAAGAAGACTCTCCATGACACTGACACTCCAATCAAGTGCCATGACATCTTTAAAGCCTTACCCGACCAACAGGGACCTATCAAAAACATCAGAGTCGCTCTGACGAACGGTGTCGCTGGCATTGGAAAAACCTTCTCAGTGCAGAAGTTCACTCTGGACTGGGCAGAGGGCTTAGAAAACCAAGATGTCAGTCTGCTGATTCTGCTTTCATTCAGGGAGCTGAACTTGATCAAACATAAGCAGTACAGTCTTCTCAAGCTGCTCCATGATTTCCATCCAACATTACAGAAGGTCACAGCAGAGGAGCTCGCTGTCTGTAAAGTTTTGTTCATCTTTGACGGCCTGGATGAAAACAGACTTTCACTGGATTTCAAGAACAAAGAGGTTGTGTCTGATGTCACTAAGAAGTCATCAGTCAACGTGCTGCTGACGAACCTCATCCAGGGGAATCTGCTTCCCTCTGCTCTCATCTGGATAACCACACGACCTGCAGCAGCCAATCAGATCCCTCCTGAATGTGTTGACAGGGTGACAGAAGTACGAGGCTTCACTGACCCACAGAAGGAGGAGTACTTCAAGAGGAGAGTCAGTGATGAAGAGCGGTCCAGCAGCATCATCTCACACATCAAGATAACCAGGAGCCTCCACATCATGTGCCTAATCCCAGTCTTCTGCTGGATCACTGCTGCAGTTCTGGAGCACATGTTGACTGCAGACCAGAGAGGAGAGCTGCCCAAGACCCTGACTGGCATGTTCTCACACTTCATGTTGGTTCAGACAAGGAGGAAGAAGGAGAAGTATGAAGAGGGACATAAGACGAGTCCTGAGCTGACAGAGGCAGACAGGGAACTTCTTCTGAAGCTGGGGAGGCTGGCGTTTGAACAACTGCAGAAAGGAAACATCATGTTCTATCAAAAAGACCTGGAGCAGTGTGGTCTGGATGTCACAGATGCTTCTGTGTACTCAGGAGTTTGTACCGAGATCTTCAAAAGAGAAAAGAGTGTGATATTTAAAAAAATAGTCTACTGCTTTGTTCATCTGAGTATTCAGGAGTTTCTGGCTGCAGTCTACATGTACCACTGTTTCACCAACAACAACAAAAAGGTAATGAAGGGTTTCCTGGGAAAAGACTGGGACAACAATAACAAATCCCTGGATGTCTTCCTGAGGAGAGTCATGGAGAAATCTCTTGAAAGCAAAAGTGGCCACCTGGACCTGTTTGTCCGCTTCCTTCATGGCCTCTCTCTGGAGTCCAACCGGAGACTCTTAGGAGGCCTGCTGGGTCCAACAGACAACAGTCCAGAAATCATCCAGAGAGTCATCCGCAACATGAAGGAGATGAAAAGTGATCAGATCTCTCCTGACAGAAGCATCAACATCTTCCACTGTCTGACGGAGATGAACGACCTCTCAGTTCATCAGGAGATCCAAGAGTTCCTGAAGTCAGAGAACAGATCAGAGAAGAAACTGTCTGTGATCCAATGCTCTGCTCTGGCCTACATGCTGCAGATGTCAGAGGAGGTTCTGGACGAGTTGGACCTGAAGGAGTACAACACATCAGAGCAGGGAAGATGGAGACTGATTCCAGCTGTGAGGAACTGCAAAAAGGCTCAGTAAGTCCAAATGTGATTAATAGTATTAACCAGTGTAGATAAGTTCTATACATATACACATCATAAAAGCTTGTATTCTTCTTAACAGTGTTCCACTTGTTTATTACAGAAATTGTTGGATGTATTTTGTCACAGATATTCCTGTTTCAGATGCTGAGTGCAGAAAATGAAGGTGTTTGGCTATTGTGTTTACACTAGTGGTGCAACGGATCACGGTTGATTCTTACTTCCCTCATTGTTCATCACGCATGTGAACCGCAGATTAGGTGAACAAAAAAACAAAACAAAAAAAGGCTGACCTTGTTCACGTGATCGGCGCATGTGTAATACGGAACAGTTAGGTGCGAGCGGAAGTAAGAATATGGGCTACTGTAGGCTACTGACACAAAACACATTAATTGTGTTTAGTAACAATATTTATTCATGTATATTTGGCTGCTCCACCTTAAGTCAACCTAGCCTGGTCCAACCAGACCATCGTAATTAATTTAATTTGTACAGAAGGTCTGGAACTGCTGTAATTGGCAAACGTTCACTCACTTGGAGGCGGGTGTCTGTTGAAGTTTAAATTAAATTAAACTATTGGATCTGCCCAGTGCCACTCTGGATTAGCCAATCAATTGCATAACGTTTGGTCGTCACGTGTGTCATGAGCCGGCTTCTGACGGTGCGTTCAAGTTGTACAGGGAACTCGGAAATTTCCGACTTCACTACATATTGTAGTCTATGGATCTACCGGTACCTGGCAACGGTAACTTGTTAGAGCCTAACGTTTAGTTAGTTGGACAAGAAAGGTTGTCGGCGTCCATACTTTCGCGAGCAGATGCACTGGAATACACACAGGTCGGAACTCGGAACTACCAAGTCGGAAATCTCCTTCTTCCGAGTATAAAGGAATGCAGCATTCAAATGAAACTGGAGCGCGACTTCGGCGTCATCGTTCTCAGCCACTCATTTTGTTCGCTGATTGGACAGGCAGAAATCTGCCTGAGCAGAATCCCACTAATACGCCCCGTCCCCAGACTGACTACTGAAGGGAAAATGAAATTTGGCCGGAAGTAGGTAGGCGGGCGGAGCCAGGCTAAAGTCAACCCAGCCAGGTCAGGATAGTTTAGTTTTAGTTTTGTTTTTCATCTCTGTGTCAAACTGCTGTTTGGACCAGCTGATCGGCTCGCAACAGTCTAAAGCCAGTGATGATCACTGTAAATAACAAAGCTAAATAATAAAAAAAAGCTTTCTGCACACTCAGTCACTAATCGACTATCCATGCTTAAACCTACAGTGTGTAGAATATTGGGTTATATTTCCAGGCAGATTTTGTAGAAAATAATTATAATATCCATAAGTACGTTTAATTTAGTGCATAATAGCTGAAAAAAACATTTTTAATAATTTTTTTTTTCCTTAGAAAGGGTCTCATATATGTCCATATTTCTGCATATTTTTGACCATGGCCTAGTGCCACCACCTTGAAAGTGTCATAGTTGGAATGTCATCAGGTGCATTGTTTAAAATTTAGAATTGTTCTTGTCCTTGAAGGCCACTGTAGCTTCTGTTATTATTCGAAAGGGTTGGGGTTACCCAGGGAGTGTTGCATTTTAGAACTTTGTAGAACTTTCTTGATGATGTCATATTACACACTGCACCTTTAAGGGAAGCAGGATTACAACTATATATATATATATATATACTATATTTTATGTTTTAAATATTTAATTTAAAACAGCCTTTGCAGGGCTCTAGACTGCGACCAAATGCTCGCATTTTGCAACCATTTTTGGAGACAGTGCGAGTAGTTTTTAAAACTAGGGGCACGCACGCGACCGGAAAATTCGCCGACATTTGTATCATTATTATTATTAGTGCTTTGAGAGAGAGACAGAGAGAGAGAGAGAAGTCCGCGAGTGATCAGTGGAACGATCAACAGCGCGGATCACGTGACCTACTCTCATCTCAGTGTCCCGCTGTCGTCACGTCTTTAACATGCTGCCAACTGGCGACTTTTTCCGCTATATTTGACGACTTTCCGCCATAGCGATAAGGCTGTTAGAGTCCATAGACACATCTTGCGATTTTTTTTAACCCGCGCACGAGAGCAGAGTAGCAACGGAGATGTCTACTCCTCATCGCTGACAGCACTCACTCACACGGGCAGTCTGATAGAAGCCCCCGGCCACCTGCAGCAGCCAGCAGACAGACAGCACTGTGTGCCAGGTGACGTTTGTGAACACGAAAATTGTTTTATAGGTCCACATTCAATAGGCCACTGCACATCTATAAAAAAGCTAACCTTGTAGTTATATGGCAACAACAAAAGTGTGTAAAGTGAGTTTGTAAATATGTAAATAGGCCGAGTTAATTTGTAAACTACCTGGTCAGCATTTTCTATTCATTTTGCCTCTTTCAGAATAGCATAGCCTATAATGCAAATTAGTTGATATTGATATATCTAGCTCCTACTAGTTACTTTTGGGCCAATAACTAAGCTATTTTCCTTACAAGAATCAGCAGAAATAGAGTAGGAAAAATCAGAAGGCTTGGATGTAGAGGTGGTTGTGGTGAAAATGGGCAAAAACAAAAATCATTTTCCTAAAGGAAATTTCACATGGTGATGCAAAATCAAAAATACAATTAACTGTATCATCTGTTGTCAGTGTGGTCCAAAATATGCTGGCAATACAATATCAATAGGCCTAATATAGTTAAAATTGGGAAACAATTTAATAGATGCGTTGCAGGTCTATTTAATGTTTGCCCCTAAATTGTCTGCTTGCGCCCCTAACAATTCTGAGTTAGGGTCGCCAGTGCTCCTAGTAAAAAAGGTTAGTCTGAAGCCCTGCTTTGTGGACGTAGGCTATTTTATAATTCACTGTGGATTTTTAAGATAAAACAACAAAGGTGATTTAAAGCTCCCTGCCTTTTTTGTTGTTGATCCGAAAATAATCCGTCTGTGACTCAAAAACCATGACACAATCTGAACCGTGAGTTTTGTGATCCGTTGCACCCCTAGTTTACACTATAAATCCAATGTCATTATACTTTGCATATACTAGAACTGCTTTAAGTATATTTTAACACTAGTGTATTATTTTGGAAAGTGGTGCTCAAATAAATACAGCAAAATATACTTTTAATGTGCCAAAATTTCCTTCAATTGAACAACGACAAAACTGAAGTAATTGTCTTTGGTGCCAAAGATGAACAATTAAAAGTCAGCGCACAGCTTACATCCGTTATGTTAGAAACCACACCCCAAGCCAGAAATCTTGGTGTTGTCGTAGACTCCGACTTGAATTTCAGGAAACACATTAAATCAATTAATAAATCAGCCTACTACCACCTAAAAAACATATCAAGAATTAAAGGGCTTATGTCACAGCAAGATTTAGAAAAACTTGTCCATGCATTTATCTTTAGTAGACTTGACTACTGTAATAGTGTATTTGCAGGCCTTCCAAAAAAATCTATCAGGCAGCTTCAGCTAATTCAGAACGCTGCTGCTCGAGTCCTCACTAGGACCAAAAAAGTGGATCACATTACCCCAGTTCTGAGGTCTTTACACTGGCTTCCAGTCACTCAAAGAATTGATTTCAAAATACTGATGTTGGTTTATAAAGCACTAAATGGTTTAGGGCCAAAATACATTACTGATCTGCTGATACGTTATGAACCGTCCAGAGCCCTTAGGTCGTCTGGGACAGGTCTACTTACAGTCCCTAGAGTTAGGACTAGACAAGGAGAAGCAGCTTTTAGTTATTATGCACCAAGAATCTGGAACAAACTCCCAGAGAACTTGAGGTCTGTTACAACTCTCAGTTCTTTTAAATCGAGTCTGAAGACTTTTTTGTTTCCATTTTAACCTGCAATTTTTATTTTATTTGCTTCTTTTATTCGCTTTTAAATGTTTTATAATGTGTTTTATGTATTCTAATCTTGCCCCTGTAAAGCACTTTGAGTGGCCTTGTGTCTGAATTGTGCTATATAAATAAACTTGCCTTGCCTTGCCTTGCCTATTAGAGCATACCTTAAGTGCAACTTTTACTATTGTCGCAATGACCCATACGACCTGGAACGTATTAGATGTTACCCTTTTGAAGAACTGACTCGTCTCGATCTAGGCTTCAGTATTGGGGATACTGCACATAGTTAGTGTCTGGAGTTAGCCACCACAATGTGTGATGCTTGGTAGGGCACCTCTGTTTCGCCAACAGCTCTGAGCATCACTGAATATTCCCACTTATGGTTGTGAACCTGAAAGCAGCAGGTAGCGATCAAAGAGATCATCGAGTTGTGAAAATGTTTTCTGGTGGCCTCATGATTACTTTGTGGAGACAGACATGGGACCAGATCACACTGACTGACTGTGGACATTATAGCAACATTGTAACTACATTTTCTCTCCCTTCATCTGCAAGATTAAAGAAAAAAAAGATTAAATATCTGTAGGCAAGAGAGAGTGATGAGAATTATTGTTTCATGTCAAACACTGAGATAAGAAGAGCTGAACCTTTGAGGTGAAGCGCAAATGTTTCTCAAATCAGGAAATGTCAAACTGTTCTGTCATCAGTTGTCTTCTTTCATAATAACATTTTGTAATAAATGTGTCATTACAGACTTTCTCACTGTTATCTCTCAGAGACTCACTGTGAAGTTGTGGCCTCGGCTCTGAAGTCCAACCCCTCCCATCTGTTAGAGCTGGATATGAGCTATAACTACCTGGATGATTCAAGAGTGAAACGTCTCTGTGTCGGACTGAAGAGTCCAAACTGCACACTGGAGACACTGAGGTCAGTTTTACTATATCTTATATACAGTCCCGGACAAAAGTCTTGTCACTTATCCATTTTGTAGAAACAACAGCTTATAAACTGACTTTTAATTAATCCATTGGTTTAAAAAAATTGCTCATATGAAAGCTAAAACCCTCCCAAATTATGTTTAATATACTAAAATAAATTTGCTTCGCTGAAGAAATATTGATCATTTAATGAACACAGGGAGGTCAGATTTTGGCAAGACAAAAGTTTTGTCGCCTACAGAGAGTAATGTCAAAATTGAACAAATAATTTACTTCAAATACAAAAATATGTTGCATAACATCAGTGAATTAAGTAGTGGTGCTGTGAGATCCATATTTAATATCTTGTATGACTTCCATGAGCTTGAAGGACCGCATCCATGCGGTTCGACAATGATTCATACAATTTATTGATGAAGTCATCAGGAATAGCAAAGAAAGCAGTCTTACATGCCTCCCAGAGTTCATCAAGATTCTTTGGTTTGGTCTTCCATGCTTCCTCTTTCATTCTATCCCAGACATGCTCAATGATGTTCATGTCTGGTGACTGGGCTGGCCAGTCCTGAAGCACCTTGATCTACTTCGCCTTGAGGAACTTTGATGTAGAGATGGAAGTATGCGATGGTTGGGAATGTAAGAGGCAGCTAATTCTTCTTGATATTTTAGGCTATTATATTGCCTTCCACCCTGCAAATCTCTCGCACACCCCCATACTGGATGTAACCCCAGACCAAGATTTTTCCGCCACCAAACTTAACTGTTTTATGGGTGATTCTCGGATCCATGTAGGATCTCCAGTAGGTCTCCTGCAATATTTGCGGCGGCTGTGATGGAATTCAACTAGGGATGCACCGAAATGAAAATTCTTAGCCGAAACCGAAACCGAATAAAATTAAACAGTTGGCCGAAAGGCCGAAATCGAATACCGAAA
This sequence comes from Ammodytes dubius, assembly GCA_026122265.1. Lineage (NCBI taxonomy): Eukaryota > Metazoa > Chordata > Actinopteri > Uranoscopiformes > Ammodytidae > Ammodytes > Ammodytes dubius. Next base: position 58,737 of record CM047509.1, on the reverse strand, counting down.
GAGGCTTTTGCAGTTTTGTTTATTATTTAGTCAATTATTTCAACATTGCATACATGAACTCCCAAATGTTCTCCTCAAACATAGCCTACAACTAAAAAGCAAACCAAAATAAATAAATAAACAGTAAAACCTTCAAATCTAAGAGTAAAATTAACATTTTACTAGGAATTAATTTGTGAACCACTCACTGATTTTTACCTTGACTTATATGAGGATGATTTTTTTTTACAAAAAGATCGACTTATTGCCTTTTTTCATTTTTTGCAGTGCAGTGCAGGTTGAGTTGCTTTAAAAAAAACTGCACCACAGCTCCCACCGTAATGTTCAGACTTCATAATTTGCATCAAATCCCTGATCATAACAATGAGAGGCTTTAAACGATGTCCATGCTTAGGAGGTGATTGTAACTTTTTCGTCTGTAGACTGAAACTAACGGGGGAGGCAGCTCGCTGGACATATATTTAGTCGCGCTGTCAGTTTGCCGATATGGCTGTGTATTCAGGCTTGAGAAATGCAATCAGATCGTAGGAGCCTTTTCCCCCAACAGCGCTAACGGACAGGATATCTCCGGTTATCATTTTAGCTGTCAAACTAAAGTTTTTTTTGCGCGGCGGCCCTTCACCGGCGAGGTGTCACTGTGAATGACACCGTTACCAACTGTCACACTGTCACAGAGTTTCACCAGGTGAATCGCTGCTTCGCTCGCGCAAGGCTTTTGTGTTTCTATTGTGATTAAACATCAGTCTTGGACGAGCGTTTTAACTTCATGCTGCATAAAGCATTGCACTGTCTGCGCCGTGTTTCATCCAGTTTGAAAAAATGCTCCCACTCTGGACTCATTTTCATGCACGCACCAAACTGCTCCTGCTGCGCGCTCACAAAGAGACGTGGACTCGCATACACGGTTACGTCTCTCTTTACTGCCATTTCCTGGTTTACAAGCGTGCAGCTCTTTTAAAAACATATTTCCTTAGTGTCATTTAGTTCGCCAATTTTTGGTAATGTTGTTCGGCTTTTTAACTGTTTCGGGCCGAAAATGACTTATTTTGCCATTTTCGGCCGAACTTTTTCGGTGGCCGAATGTTCGGTGCATCCCTAAATTCAACCGAGGATTCATCTGAGAAATCCACCTTCTGCCACTTTTCCAGCTTCCATCCTTTTAGCAGGCTGTGGGCCTTAGAAAATGCCACACGTTTTTTTAAAAATTGCCTTTTGTTAAGTGCTGGTTTCTGGGCACTGATTCGACCAGGAAGGTGGATTTCTCAGAAGAATCTTCGGTTGAATTACATCGCATGGTTGCTCCATCGCATACTTCCATATCTACATCAAAGTTCCTCAAGGCGAAGAAGATCAAGGTGCTCCAGGACTGGCCAGCCCAGTCACCATGTAAGACTGCTTTCTTTGCTATTCCTGATGAGTTTAACAATAAATTGTATGAATCATTGTAGAACCGCATGGATGCAGCCCGTCAAGCTCATGGAAGTCATACAAGATATTAAATATGGATCTCACAGCACCACTACTTAATTCACTGATGTTATGCAACATATTTTTGTATTTGAAGTAAATTATTTGTTAAATTTTGACATTACTCTCTGTAGGCGACAACACTTTTGTCTTGCCAAAATCTGACCTTCCTGTGTTCATTAAATGATCAATATTTCTTCAATGAAGCAAATGTATTTTAGTATATTAAACATAATTCGGGAGGGTTTTAGCTTTCAATGAGCCATTTTTTAAAAACCAATGGATTAATAATTAAAAGTCAGTTTATAAGCTGTTGTTTCTACAAAATTGATAAGTGAAAAGACTTTTGTCCGGGACTGTAGTGTTTATTCAGTTGACCATTGTTTTAAAGTGTTGGTTCATAGATGTTCAGGATTTGCTTGAGCACAAATCTGAAGAAATGTCATCTGATTCAGAAATATATTTGTATTCTAAATGACTTAATAGTTGTTAGAGTAAAGAAAAGTATAGAGATGAAATGTTTGACGGACAGTTTTCTCACATTGTGGTCCATCAGTCAGTGGTGATGGTGTCAGTACTGGTGAGGCTATAGAGTGTGTGAGGGATATGAATGATAAAAGATCGAAACGGGCTGCAGAGAGTTTGAGTCTGTTCAGAGAGAAAGAGAGAGAGAGAGAGAGAGAGAGAGAGATGGCTTTAGCAGTCTGACTTAAACATATCAAGTATTTAGTGTTTGACAGTGTTTCCTTGTCCAGCTACAGTGGAGAAATAGTAACTCAAAGAGGGAATTTGGTGCTTATTTTTCTATTACTTTGGTAAACACCCATTTAATCAGACTTCTTCATATTAGACACTTATCTTATCGACACTTCACATTCAATATGGACAGGAGAAATCTTTACTGCCAGCAATAACTCTTTTTACGTACACATGGCATGTTGTATTGAGACTGGAACAAATGTGGACCTCTGCTTTAAACTTGGAAACAGCAAGAAGAAGGTAACATAAGAAATCATCAAGAGTTTGTTAGTCCAACATGCATGCTCGTGAATCAGTTTGTGGATCTGAGTAGGTATTTTTGGGAGGGGGGATTAAGTGACAAAATAGTTAATGGAAAAAAGGGCCCCCGTTGTTTAAATGTTTATTGGCGAAAACATACACTTACTAAAGTTGTCCTCTCCACTTGATTGGAGGCTGGCTGTGGCGAAGTGGGTTTGATTGTTGTCCACTGGGTTACAGGGTCGGTGGTTCGATCCCCCGTCTCCCCGCCACATGTCCAAGTGTCCCTGTCAAAGAGACACTGAACCCTAAATGTCCCCTGATAGTTAGCTTGTAAAAACAATGTACAGCACTTTAGGTCTGCGAAAAACCAGGGAAAAGCGCTTTATTGGTGGAGTCCATTTACCAATCAAATCAGTGATATAACAGAAATTAATTTCACACAAATGTCATTGCATGCAAGCATAGATAGATTCTCAAGTTTAAATAAACAATGAGAGGTTACTATTAAAGATGGCTCTGAATTAATTATCATTTCAATCAATTCTTAAGTTTTAGCTTCTTACTGTCAGATATGTGATCTGACTGGGGACAACCACTCCCTCTGGATGAAATGACAGAATGTAGCTTTAGCAAGACTGTTGCGTCCCCCGATGAATGATGGTCTGGCTCTCAAACTGATGGTTCACAAATCTTTATTGCAAAAGTTACAGATCCAAAATAATGCGTGTGGCAAACACATGTTGTACACACTGTGAACACACCGAAAGAGCTTAACAGGAAAAAGAAAACAAAATAACACAATATGTGACACTATGCGCAAGCTTAAATGAGTTCAAATTGTCCCACCCACTTTATTTATGTCGATATAAGAATTATACTATAATTCTGAAAAGAATGAAGCCCACTGAGATCAGCAGCATGTTTTTTAATCTGAATGGATTAAATGACATGAATAGGTGTATTAATGTTGTGGTGACGTGGAGGATGTCTGTAGAAGGCTGACATTATGATGATCCACAACAACACAATGATAAAGTTACTCCAGTTATTGTAGAGAAAAGCTCATTGACAATAACAAAGTCATGTTGAGTTAGATACTGAAGTTCCTCCAACTAATAATTTAGTTAACATTGAAAATGTTGACTAGTCGAAGGAGATCAATTTTGTTTTCGATTTGTTACAGTTTGTTTTAGCAAAACATGTCTCATCATTAATATTGAACCTTTAAAACACACACATTCACACACTGACTCTTTAACCTAATTTATAATTTACATCAATAAAGTTATACATTTTCTTTGTTCATATTTTCATTTCTCTTGTTCAAAGTTTAGTCTGCAATAACAAAAGAAAGTAAATGTATGTTCATCATCTCTGTTATATTGTCACATTTTAATACTGAAGATCCTCCCAACTAACCTCCCTATTTGGGTTCAAATTGAAAACATTAACCAGTTGAAAGATAATTATTTATTTGTTTTCCATAAACTTATGTTTGTTTTAGCATAACATGTCTGATCATTGCCTTTTCCCTCAGAACACGCACACACACACACACACACACACACACACACACACACACACACACACACACACACACACACACACACACACACACACACACACACACACACACACACACACACAGTCTCTAAACTTAGATAATTTATTCTTTATTCAGGTTGGTTCACTGCAGTTTGTCAGAGATCAGCTGTGCTTCTCTGGCCTCAGCTCTGAAGTCCAATCCCTCCCATCTCAGAAAGCTGGATCTGGGCTACAACAACCTGCAGGATTCAGGAGTGAAGCTGCTGTGTGGTTTTCTGGAGAGTCCACACTGTAGACTGGAGACTCTGAGGTCAGTTCACTGACTCTGTTACTATTGTAGATCTTATAATTAACAATTGAACCTAATTTATGTACAAACATAACTTACATCCATGAAGTTATAGATTTTCTTTGTTCATATTTTCATTTCTCTTGTTCAAAGTTTACTCTGCAGTCACAAAAGAAAGTAAATGCATGTTCATAATTTCTGGTAAATTGTTAAATTTGTGTGTCTTACAATTAATTTTTCCCTCAGAACACACGCACACACACACACACACACACACAAAACTCTCTCTCACTCACTCACTCACTCACTCACTCACTCACTCACTCACTCACTCACTCACTCACTCACTCACTCACTCACTCACTCACTCACTCACAGACACAAACACACACACACACACACACACACACACACACACACACACACACACACACACAGTCTCTAAACTTACATAATTTATTCTTTATTCAGATTGAGTGACTGCGGTTTGTCAGTTGCTTCTCTGGCCTCAACTCTGAAGTCCAACCCCTCCCATCTCAGAGAGCTGGATCTGAGAGGAAACAAGCTGCAGGATTCAGGAGTGGAGCTGCTGTGTGGTTTTCTGGAGAATCCACACTGTAGACTGGAGACTCTGAGGTCAGTTCACTCACTCTGTTACAGGGTTTTTCCTGCATAGAGAAATTTTTGGTGCCCCCCAAAGAGGATTTACCGAGCGCCAAAGGATAATCACCAGCGCCAAAATGATACAATTTGAGAATAAATATAGCCATTTAAAAACTCTCCAAATTCAGCCCAATTTAAGTCATCCTTCTTGAGGGGCTGGGCAATAGCTTGAATTTCAATTTCTATTACGGCTTCCCTCAATCATGAAAACAAAATAATCATAATTAAACTATCATTTTTCCGCGCGCCGGGGCATGCAGGCTTGTAAATGCAGCGAACCCTTCTGCTGTGCGCTCGGCCCTTCCATCACCTGATAGTTAAGCTTTCGGAGAAGGAGGGAGATGTTGCGCATTGCCGGGTGTTTTGAAAAACTTCGGAGGACGGCAGTAAGTCAGCCTCTGGTCGAGAGGAAAGGTAAAACTAATTGTGTTGTCTGAAAACACTTCAGACTCACAACAGACTAAAATAAAGTGCAAGATATGTCACACGCGGACACGCGAGTCACGTGACATACACGACCGCCAGAGAGAGAGAGAGAGAAAAAAAGGCATATGCGACCATGTCTGCACCTCAAAACATCTCGACCAATTAGTTTACCCACTTTAAGTCAAATCTTTGTGGTCTATGACCAAGCAATAAATGAATTAAAAAAACAGGAGTTTTATTCAAACCGGTGAAGTAGGCCTTTAAGGCCTGTTTACACTGTCTTTTAGCGGGGGTTTTCTATGGAAATCTGGCACTCGATGAACGACTGTAAGAGCGCCGTTCACAAACGCCAGAATGAGTGCGTTCGCAATAACGTTAATCAGGCAGAAATACATACGTTCAGTTCACGTTCGCCCCCAATATGAACGCGTTCAGGCACAACACTGCACACACACACACAGTCACACTAGCCCCTTTTACACAGAGAGTGCGGCATATTGACGGAACAACAGCACGCCAATATGCCGGACTTGCTTGCTTCTGTGTTATTTACACAGCAACGCCGGCCTGCTGGCGCATCAGTGTGCCAATTTACACAGCGTTCCGGAATGAAAGAGGTGCTTGTAAGCAGCATCAGGTGTGACATAAACATTTAGTGCCGCGCCGGTCAGCTGCTTTACGACAACAACACTGGCCGGTGAATTGAGAGCAGAGGTGCTGGGGCTTGCAGTAAGAGGGCCGTATTATACTGTCCCCGTGATGTGCCGGTTGATCTCGCTACGCGCTGAGTCCAACACTCTGGGACTGTTAACCAAACTGACCACTCCGCTCACTGCTTCCCGCGCGCGCGTGTGTGTGTGTGTGTGTGTGTGTGTGTGTGTGTGTGTGTGTGTGTGTGTGTGTGTGTGTGTGACAGGTTGGCTGTGAGCGAGTCTCTTTGAGGGCAGCGCTCTGCCATTCAGACATACACATACACACAGTGTGAAGTCACGTTACTGTAGACAGAAATAAAGTGTGGATATACGCTCAGATCGGTGACCGGCGATCCGGTCGCAACCTAGCCTAGCTTAGCCTAGCTTTCCCACTTCAGTGTACAACTTCCCCCGGGCAGAAATACACTCATAAACTCTGCAAAATGAAGCGTGGGGGGTTTGGATTAAGCAGCGGACTTTATGACCAGCTAAATTATACGCCGTAACTTTTATTTGGTGATTTTTGCGGGACATCAGGCCACCGTGGTTAATGTCAAACACACGTCCTTCAACTGCTAACATGGTCGCATGTTTAGAACGTAGGCTATGGAACGTCAAACGCCCCCCTGTTCTGCAACAACAAGCAGACGCATTTATACAGCAGGGCGAAGGGCCGAAAGGCCGGCATATTCCCGGCTTTCACTGGCTGTGTAAAAGCGGCTACTGTCTCTAAACTTACATAATTTATTCTTTATTCAGATTGAGTGTCTGCAGTTTGTCAGAGATCAGCTGTGCTTCTCTGGCCTCAGCTCTGAAGTCCAACCCCTCCCATCTCAGAGAGCTGGATCTGAGTCACAACAAGCTGCAGGATTACGAAGTGAAGCCTCTGTCTGATCTTAAGGAGAGTCCACACTACAGACTGGAGACTCTAATGTGAGTAGAGGGTTGGAGTCAGTCCATTCATGAGAGAGAGAGAGAGAGAGAGAGGTATTTGTAAAATGTAATGTAAGAGGATAAAATGTGCAAATGTCAGTGAGACAGTGCTGCTCTTTTTACTGGATGTCTCTGTAAACTCTGATTCATGACTTCTGTTGTCTGTCTTCTTCTCTCAACAGATGGAGGTATTGATCTCCATGAGTGAGTGAGTGACTGTTTGTGTTTGTGTGTGTGTGTGTGTGTGTGTGTGTGTGTGTGTGTGTGTGTGTGTGTGTGTGTGTGTGTGTGTGTGTGTGTGTGTGTGTGTGTGTGTGTGTGTGTGTGTGTGTGTGTGTGTGTGTGTGGTGTGTGTGTGTGTGTGTGTGTGTGAGTGAGTGACTGACTGACTGACTGACTGATCATCAAGGTCCTGATGGTCCAGAGCTTGCAGCAGCAGCTTGTGTGTGAACTGTGAGACAATAATCTTGAATCTTGATGTATTTTCTTTGTTTTTACTATGTCTTAAAACGCTATTTCTTGATGGATTTCATGCCCCTGTAAAGCACTTTGAATGGCCTTGTGTCTGAATTGTTCTATAGAAATAAACTTGCCTTGATTTGACTTTCTCAGTCTTAGCCCCTAAACTTTGGAACCATCTGAAAACCCACTTATACAGGAAAGCCTTTTAATACCTTATTTGTTTGTGTGCTTTGTTGTTAGTGTTTTAACATTATGGGCAAATGGTGCAGTGCCCCACCAGATCCAGCAGATGGTGCTGTGGTGATAAAAGCTTCTTTCTTTCTTTCTTTCTTTCTTTCTTTCTTTCTTTCTTTCTTTCTTTCTTTTCTTTCTTTCTTTCTTTCTTTCTTTCTTTCTTTCTTTCTTTCTTTCTTTCTTTCTTTCCAATATGTATTTTAAATGTAATACAGAGTAGTTAATCAATAGCAAAATTAACGTGTATAATTTTTGTATACCTTTATAGTACGGCAACACTAACACCCCAGAATTTCAAACTTTTAAATGGGACTTCCAAACTAAATAATTTTTGAGTCTGAAATCTCATTTTGATGTGAATTGAATTGAATTGAGCTTGAGAGGAAGAAAATGAAAGCTGTGAAACATTTTTCTCAATTTTGATTCAGTCTATTCATTCTGAAATTATATGGTGGCTATGGTGGCCTTCAAGGACAAGCAGCTAGTAAAAAAAACAACTAGCATTAATATATTTTAGATACTTTTCAAGAGATTATAGGCCTACACTAAATAAAACATACTTATAACAATTAAAATTCCTTTTTCTACCAAGTCTGTTATACAAAATGCCAATAAATTCTACACACGGCACCTTGAAACGATTCATATAGAAAGAATGGAGCGACTTGTGGGTGAAAAAACAGAGAACTCGTTTATTTCAGTAAATAGTGTGAGGATCTATTTACCGCTGTACAACACTGGTGTCTGTAAATGGCACTGTTTAAAGGGACAATCCACCCCAAAACACAAATAACTGCTGTCACTTCTGTGTGGAGGGGTCACACACACACACACACTACTACTACTTAAAATTTCGATCGAAGCAGATGATGATTGGTGACGTCACGGTCTCTCTGTGACAGGTGCAGCCCTCACCTTGTTACGTACAGTATGCGCCTCAGCCCTTCTGATCCTGAACTGAAAATTTTGTGAAATTGTTTTAATTAACACACACACACACTTCTATTCAGGGTTCCCACACATTTTTATCACAACATTTTCCTATTACTTTTTCATGATATTTAACCAAATTTACATAATTTATTTATTTAGGCATTTCTCTTAAGCCATGTGTTATATTTGCAATTCAAACACCAAAAATGATTAAACACGCACTTCCAAGGCAAAGGGAAACCAGCAAGATTTTAAACAATAGTAATTCAAGGAACTATTTTACATGATGTTAGACATGTTTTAGGGATTTTTTGTTCAGTGAATATCTCCTGAAGATCCCCTACCTGTCCATACTGTGTTTGCATTCAAAAAGAAACTGGTGACAATACACAACATAGGCTCTGTAAACTGGTATGTAAATAATAGCTATGTAAACAAAAGGGGTCTACTGTAGCAAGCAACATTCATTTCATTTTCCTTTATTTATTCTCGAAAGATCAATTGAGGTTACCCTCTTTTACAATGACGTCGAGACAGATACACAATATACAATGAGAATACACAACAAGCTTACAAAGAGAGAACAACAATTAAAACATTCAGATCAATTGAATAAAACAGAACAATAGCCTAATTAAAACAGTTACAAAATAATAACTTTAAATTGGTTAACAGTTACGAGTGTATTTATTTTAAATTGATGTTGTAGGCTGTTCCAGGAGTCAGGGGCACTGTGGCTAAAAGCAGTCTTACTAAGGTCAGACCGGGCGTATGGAACATATAACATGAGCATTTCTGTTGAGCGGGTTTGATAAAGCCCATCTGAAATATGCAGCATTGTTGTCAAGTAGAGTGGCAGCTTTCCGGTCAGGGCTTTATATATAAAAATATGCCAATGTGCATCACGTCTCTCTTTAAGAGAGGACCACCCAACCTTTTCATATAAAAGGCAATGGTGAGTGTCATAAGCATCTCCTGTAATGAACCTTAAGGCAGAGTGAAAAACGGAGTCTAGAAGTTTAAGACATGATTGAGATGCATGCCTATAAACCACATCACCGTAATCAAGGACAGACATAAAAACTGCCTCAATAATCCTTTTCCTACTGAACAACGGGAAGGTGGCTCTGTTCCTATAAAAATATCCAATCTTTTGTCGCAGACGACAGACAAGATTTTTTATGTGAAATTTAAAAGATACTTTTTCATCTATCCAGATGCCGAGATATTTATATTCAGTGACTCTTTCAATTTGAGATCCATTATTTGTATGAATATTAAGATCATTAAAATGTATAGTTCTTGCTCTGGAGAAACACATATATTTTGTTTTGTCTGTATTAAGAACAAGCCTGAGGTCCACTAGACAGTCCTGCAGGGTGTTAAAGAGCTCTGAAGGTTCTGAACAGATTGATGGACCGAATCAGAAATGCAATACAGTACAGTGTCGTCAGCATACAAATGGGCTTGACAGTTTTGTAGCGATGAAACAATGTTATTGATGTAAATTGTGAATAGGACTGGACCTAAATGCCAGTTTACAGAGTCTATGGTGTGTATTAATACTGCCCACACACAGTACAGACAGGTAGTGGATCATGAGGATATATTCACTGATTTTGACAAAAAGTGATTTAGACAAAAAGAGTTCTCCAGAATCACTGACTCCACCTTTAAATCAAAGCATATTGAGTGTGAGCGTCCTCCTCTTCCTCCTCTCAGCCGCTCTGACTTCAGCTTGTAGTTTGTTGGTTTGGACAGAAGGTGGCGCTGCTGCATCAACAATGAACTGAGACTCAACAACACAACACTGCAGACGGGCAGAGAGACAGACAGACAGACAGACAGACCGACAGACACACTGCAGTCAGACAGACAGTTCACAGACAGACAAGATGGGCTCAAGCCTGTGACACATGGACACAACTAAAATACTTCAACATAAAATATCAAGTTCAGACATTCTAGCCTTAATTGTATTGTTTCAGGTGACATTTATTTATTGGTCTTTAATTGATTATTTGCTTCAGGAAACTCACTTTGGACTATGACGTGTAAAGGCCAGGACACACCGGCCAGATAATCGCCGTCGTAGTGTCGGTAGAGGGTCGGGACACGAATCTGTTTGGTGTGTGCCGTGACGTCGGCTGATGTAGAGGTCGTCGGGCTTGTTTTGACATGTTCAATCGGCGGCCGACCGTCTTTCATTTGGAGCAATTTGATTGGTGGAGGGCGAGCGAATCAGTGAAGCCCGGAAGTGAGGCGGATAGCACAAACAGCTAACAACAGCTAGCCATCGTTTTAATGTGTTTGTTCGTTTCGTTTTGTGAGTACTCACATGCATTAACCCTTGTTGACTGCTCGACACCATGCTCGACACTCTCTGCTAAAAATTGTGCTCTTATGGTCCATAAATATCAATACGTATTTCTATCTATGTTTATGCTCTAGAGGGTTAGGGTTAGGGTTAGGGTTAGGGTTAGGGTTAGGTTAATTTAAGGAAGAAACAAACAGCCGAAGGCTGTTTGTTTCTGGTAGTGTACTCGCTAGAGGTTATGAATGTAATAATATGTATTTCTGATTAAGGCCTGGTGGTATAATATAATGGTATTATTATTTATATTTATATATATTATGTGAACACATATAGTGTATATATATACATATATATATATATATATATAATATAATCAACAATTAACTAATTTATTTCTCGTTTAGGCCTAATGGAAGATGAGTATTTAGTTTATGAATCCATTGCTTTTCAATATATTGCCTCTGTTTCCTAGTCCAGTTAGGATTTGCTTCTAGGATTGTGGCTTTTAATCTATCCCACCCATGTTCAATGAAATGATTAACAAGGGGCAGGTGAGTATCTTTTTTACCACAGATATTATATCTGTGTTGGGTGAAGCGTGTGAGCAATGTGTTACTAGTCTCTCCTACATATTGTAGTGAGCAACTCAAACACTGGATCAAATATATACAATTTTTGGTTTTACTGTTTGTCCCTCTTTGGGTTGCAAATGCCTGATTATTTTGTTTATTATAGACCCATGGTTCATGTTTATAGAACTCCATACGGGCCACCTCTCTTCTTTGAGTTAAGGGTTTTAGTTTAGCTTTGATTAGTATATCTTGTATATTTTGGTTTTTCTTGTATGCAGTGATAATCCTGTGATCCACCAGTAGACTACTCTGTTCCTGAAACATTTGGAAATTATTCTTAAAGGTCCTAGCCAACTTGGCTGCCGACTGCGAATAGAATATAACCAGTGGTATAATGGGATCCAAGTTAATTGATTTGACAATAAGAAAGGTTTTTTGGACTTGTCTGAGAAAGGACCAGGAGTACCCTCTGGTGGTTATCACTTGGCATAACACTTTCAAAGCAGTCTGGAAATCCTGCTGTCTAGTGCATATCCTATGAAATCTCAAAAATTGAGATTTTACCAAACCCGCAAAAGTATGTTTCGGATGGTGGCTGCTTTTGTTCAATAGAGCATGTGTATTTGTTTCTTTAAAGAAAACTTTAATGTCCAATCTGTTGGTCTGACGAAAAGTGGGGCCCTTAAAGGTTGTAGTATCCAAAAAGTCGACTTCAGTTAAGCTGTGTGTAGACTTAATAGTGATGGAGCTGTTAAAGTTATTCAAGAAAGCACAAAATGCTTGGAACTCTGGTAGAGAGTGCGTCCAGACACCCCAGATATCGTCTAAATACCTGAAGTAGTGCAGGGGTTTTATGGGGGCCTGTGCTAAAGCTAGTTGTTCCCACTCTGCCATAAATATATTGGCAAAAGAGGGGGCAAACTTTTTGCCCATGGCTGTGCCCGATGTTTGTAGGAAGTATTTGCCATCAAATTCAAAGTCGTTTTTAGTCAGATTAATGTGCAATAGTTGCAATATTTCTTTATCTGGACGTTTGGAATTTGGATATTTCAAAAGAGTGTTTTTGACCGCCTGCATGCCTTGGTCTGTATTGATATTCGTATAGAGGCTATCCACATCCATTGTAAACAAGAAGGCATCTAATGGAATGTGCAGTTGTTTGATTTTTGTAACAAAATCATTGGTATCTTTAATGTAACTAGGATGTAATATGGAAATGGGACCCAGATAGGTCTCCACAAACTGGGCTGTAAAGTATGTCTCGCTGCCACAATCCGAAACTATGGGTCTCCCTCGGGGGATTACATTAGGAAGACTCCACTTCTCTCTAGCTTTGTGAATTTTTGGTAGCATATAAAACAACCTCGGTCTGGGCTCAGTCTTCCCTATTAAGTAGGACCTCTGCTTAGCATTAATGAATTTCTTATCTTGTAATTTATTGAGTATCTCTGCGACCAAGGGAATTGTATCCTTATAAATGGGTCTCCTGAGGCTTTTGTAATACTTTGTATCATTTAGCTGTCTATATCCCTCCCACAGATATTGCTCTCTGTCCATAATGACCACCGAGCTGCCCTTATCTGCTGGTTTAATGACAATATTCTTGTTGTTTTTTAATTGCTTCAAGGCTTCCAATTCAAATTGATCAATGTTACCCGTGTTACTCTTGGCAACATAGTGACTCTGAAACCATTCCGTGTCGGACTGAATCAATTGCCTTAAGGGCCAAGGCACGGTTGGTTCTGGTGGTACCCAAGTGGATTGTGGCATAAATGGTAATGGTTTAGTTTCCCTAGCATGTTCAAAGTGTACAGCTAGTTTAAGCCTCCTGTGGTATGTTCTAATGTCAATTTGCGTTTGGTTTTTTACATCCTTTTCCTCACGGATAATAGGTATGAAATTCAAGCCCTTGTTTAACAGGGAAAGTTGGGCCGCAGTAATCTTAAACTTTTTAGCCAACACTATAACATTCTTAAGCCCCGTAGACACACTTTTTTTCACGGGGCATTTTCTTTTAACAACTCTACCCAGTCATTGAGAATATTTCTGGCGGTGGGGATGGTCCAGTGTATGCCATCCTCTTCCGCCTGGAATTTCCTCGGTGACAGCCTGGGGATGAAGTGGAACTGGTTCACGATGTGCTGATTGAGGCGCCTCAGGTTGCGTCGCTCATTCTCTGGGAGGGACTCGGAAAAGTTCAGTTCGGGTATAAGAATGAGGGCCTGGGGAAAAGCAATGCCTGCCATTCTCACCGCCCTCTGTAGGTGCCCTACAGCTGCCTCTTCTGTTCTCTCGGCCCTGTCACAAATGCCAAAAGACAGTATGACTGTTTCGACTAGGTCAGTGTGTAATGTTTTTGCCAATATGGCTTCAGCGTGCCTGAATGTAGCCCCAGGATAGGACTCTATCTGGAGGTCTGCCTCCTGAAAAGGTGGCAGTCTACTGAGGTTAGAGTCCCCCATAATCAGCCACTTCTTACAGGGAATAAGAGACCAGTCTTTCATCTTATTCTTGCCCGTACTAAGGTGTCTATGTGCTCTGTAGACTGGTGAGGAAGCATTGCTGACAGGTACTTTAAAGCTAAGTCTAGTCTGAGCTGCAAATTGACCTGGCTTCGGTGTGATGCGAGCATTACCTATAAGCATGGGTGGTGTAAGGGTGGGTGATGTCCTGCTGGTCCCAGGTTCTGGGCTGGAGGATGTGGGACTGTCGTCAACCAGTGTGACGGAGTCTGTGGGCTCTGCCCTGGTTGGCATGTGAGGAGCGTTGTCTTCAGACCAAAGCTCCAAGGCGTCACAGTCTTCGATGTAGAACTCGGGGCTAGTGAGACGGGTACCCGCCGCACTCGCCTCCGTAGGGGAGGTCTGTCCTGAAGAGGAGGGGGGTGGACGTGAGCTGAAAAAGGGAAGAGGCTGAGAGAGTGGGATGGGTTGGGGAGTGGGAAGGGGGAGGGGGAAAAGGGGTGGAAGGGGGAGAGGAGAGGAGGAGTGGGGGAGGGGGAGGGGGGGGGAGGGGAAGGGGGTGGGTGTGCTCTCAGTGGTCCTTGGTGCCGCCCTTATGGCCCGAAACTGGTACGTGTCCTGTAGTGGATCTTCCTGTCCGTGCTCCGTGTTCAGTGGCTGCACCTGTTGTATCTCTGTGGTCCTAATAGGAGGCAACCGGATCTTAGGTTGTGTTGTTCCTCTAACCCGTGGCTCCCCCTGGCTAGGCCCGGTCGCCACCTCAGGTGTCGATCGGGTCCGCAGGCTGGGTCTCGAGGTTGAGGGGCCGGCCGTGATCGGTGCCTCAGGCTCTGGGGGTATGACGTGGCGCAGCTTCTGGCGGGCCTTCCTGGGTCCGGAATAGGTTTGTTGTAGGCCCGGGGAGGCTGCCGTTGTGGTGGTCGTCGTCCTGGTGGTGACTCTAACATCTGGGTGCAACAGCTGGTTAGACAGTAATGCATGTACTTTATCTAGGGTCTGTTGTGACAGTCTCTGACCCAGCTGCTTCCTGGCCCACGTTGTGGCCACTCCAAAGGGCTGTCTCCATTCACCACTGCTGATTTGGGCCATGGTTTGTAGGTCCGTGTCTAAGCATTCTTGGTAGTGGTCCTTTAGAATGAGCAGTGTCTCATGTTCCCATTGCTTAGCATTAGCTTCTATGAGTGACATGGTAGTGGGATTGGGCGCTGCTGGCTTAATTGAGGTCGCTAGTCTAGTGGTGAGTTTCTCAATGGCCACAGGGATTATACTACTGTTAATGTTGGCCATATGGTGTGTGGCTTTAATGAGCCTACATGCTATTCTGGTTTTAGCTACAAAATCGGGGTCCCCTCTGGTGTGTGGTGGGGGCGTTGCCGGTCTCTGACCCCTCGGTGGTCGACTGCGTAGTGGTGGCGTATCTGGCCTGGCTCCTCTGGGTTCACGAGCCTGCGGGGGCAGTGTAGCCGATCGGTAGCCCCTCCGTGGTCGGGACCTGGGCGGTGGCGTGCCTGGTCTAGTCGCTCTGACAGGACGAGACTGCGGAGGTGGCGTGACCGGACTGGAATACCTGATTGGACGCGGCCCCGCTTGTGGTCTGTGCCGTGACCCATCTCTACTAGTTGTGAAGTATGGGCGCTCGTCGTGTCTCCCCACACTGTGGTATCTTGTAGCATATTGATTATGAGATTGTTCGTACCTTCTCTGTGGAGATCTGTGGACGTGGTAGTGATCGTGATTATTATCGTGTCTGGAGTGGTCACGGCTCCTCAGCCCTTGCCATGGTAAAGGTTCACGTCCACGATCAGGGTACTGAATTTCCCGGGGCGGAGGGGGGACGACTCTGGGGTGCTCCGGTGAACAGCGCGAAGGCCGCGGTCCCCACCTCAACACCTCCGCATACGTGGGAGTGCTGTCGGTGCTGTAGTCCTCATTTGGGTAATACTGGCGAGTCTCATAACGTTCCGGCGAGTAAAAGTCAATATGATTTCTATGTGTAGCTCTAATTCGACTCCTACCCTCTCTTCGACTTGGTACTATGGTCCATTCGTATTCGTCGTGGTGTTCGGCCATCTTAGCTGTTGTTTGGCACAGGTTAAAAACTTAGCTTGTGTGTGGTATCGTAAAAAAAGGAAAAACAATTCGAAAAAAGGTCGGAAAGTGATGTAAATCCAAAGATTTGTTTTATTTGCAATTAGCGGGACGTTTCGGTTCGATACAGAACCTTCTTCAGCCTTACAAACTTAAAGAAATTACCTGTGCGAGTATGACATGACTTCTACGGTGAACACTTGAGCGGAAGGAGGGCGGGATCCAAAAGGAATATAATGATATCCCGATCACTTCCGTAGGGCGATATCCGTGGTACAAAAGGTGTGTTAAAATTTATATTCCCAAAAGGGAATAGATGGGAAAAATTCTAACACCTCAGAGGGGGGAGCAGAACTAAAAAACAGAATTGTAAAGAATTATATAAGGTAAGAAATAAAAGAAAATGTGAACCGGTAAATGGTTGCATTCAGGGGTTCTGGGAATTCTAAGACTCCTGGGCATAAAATAAAATGTGAACCGGTAAATGGTTGCATTCAGGGGTTCTGGGAATTCTAAAGGAGGTCGAATAGTAAAAAGGAAGAAGTAAAATATTAATTTGGGGGGCTGGGTCGAATAATTATGGATAAGGGAATTAGGGTTAGGGTTAGGGTTAGGGTTAGGGTAGGGTTAGGGTTAGGGTTAGGGTTAGGGTTAGGTTAAGAGCAACTTACCACTTTTCAAAAATTGTTTTTTGTACCTAGCTCAGGCAAACAGAGGGGCATGGGAATTCCGAGACGACCCTCGGATAGGTCTGACCCCAGCAGACCTGCTCCTGAAATTTGGCGCCCCTAGCGGCTTGTTTGGGTACTGCAATCTTGATTTGAAAACTTTGAAGTGCTGCCATTCAAAGAAAAAGAGGGGCATGGGAATTCTGAATAGTGCCCGTGGTAGCCCTGGGCCCCCTCTTCATGCCTGCAAAATTTGGCGCCCCTAGTGGCAACTTTTTTTAACATGGGATGACATTTCAAAGCGTTCCCATGGGAACAGGGAGAGGGGCATGGGAATTTCAACCATATGGGGTGGGAGGTATGGATCAGGGCTACGTCTGTGCACATTTTTGGCCCCCTGGTGGTTTGTTTTAGTATAGAAAATTGAATTTTAAAATTTCAAAGTTGTGCCACTGGGCGAGGAAGATAGGCACAGGGATGTCCTTTGGTACGGGAGGTGCCCCAGCCCCATTGGAGCTGTGTGCGAAGTTTTGGAGTTCTCGCTCACTTCCTTCATATAGCTGCCATTGACCCCCATGTCATTTTTTTGTGAAAATTTCTCTAAGTGCCGAGTCCTAAGAAAATAATTTTTCCTAAAAGTATTTAGGAGCACGTTTCAGGCCATTTGGAGTATATATGATTTTTTAGGGTTAGGGTTAGGGTTAGGGTTAGGTAGTTTGAGCTATCTCGGTGACCCCCCCCACCTCATCCAACGACTGGGCAGTTGAACTGGGGAGCCAAAGGTAATGCACGGACCATCGCAGGTTATCTGCAGCTACTCATTCCATATTACCCACGTGATTTGTTTTCTTGACTTAAATTGCCCTAACAGGGTTTTGTATTTCTTGTCTTGAGTTTTTCATTACTTCTATGTTAAAAAGCATTCCGATCCTTTGAATTTATCCAGAGTGATTAGTTACATGACTTCGGATTGCCCTAAAAAGGGTTATGTATTTCAGGTCTTTTGAATTTATCCAGAGTGATTTGTTACTTGACTTAGGTTATTCTTTTGCCCTAGAAAGGGTTCTGTATTTCAGGTCTTTTTAGAATTTAACCAGAGTGATTAGTTACATGACTTCGGATTGCCCTCGAAAGGGTTCTGTATTTAAGGTCTTTTGAGTATTTTTACTCTAGGTTTGAATAAACGTGTTTAAATAACTAGTTATTTTTGTGGATAAATCCTAAATTTAGGGATACATTTCATCAGTAGTGGACCTCGGAATCACAGAGTGTTTCGGCCATTTCTCACTAGACACTCTCCTCCGAGGGAGGCCCCCCCCGTGGTGATCAAATCACAGGGTGTATCCGGTTTTATGCCAATTGTATTCTAAATTTCCTGGTTTTTGATCTTCCCATATCGGGTTTTGGTAGGAATTTTGAGAGAGTTAGGGTTAGGGTTAGGGTTAGGGTTAGGGTTAGGGTTAGGGTTAGGTAGTTTGAGCTATCTCGGTGACCCCCCCCGCCTCATCCAATGACTGGGCAGTTGAAATGGGGAGCCAAAGGTAATGCACGGACCATCGCAGGTTATCTGCAGCTACTCATTCCATATTACCCACGTGATTTGTTTTCTTGACTTTAATTGCCCTAACAGGGTTTTGTATTTCTTGTCTTGAGTTTTTCATTACTTCTATGTTAAAAAGCATTCCGATCCTTTGAATTTATCCAGAGTGATTAGTTACATGACTTCGGATTGCCCTCGAAAGGGTTCTGTATTTAAGGTATTTTGAGTATTTTTACTCTAGGTTTGAATATACGTGTTTAAATAACTAGTTATTTTTGTGGATAAATCCTAAATTTAGGGATACATTTCATCAGTAGTGGACCTCGGAATCACAGAGTGTTTCGGCCATTTCTCACTAGACACTCTCCTCCGAGGGAGGCCCCCCCCGTGGTGATCAAATCACGGGGTGTATCCGGTTTTATGCCAATTGTATTCTAAATTTCCTGGTTTTTGATCTCCCCACATGGGGTTTTGGAAAGTACTTTTGTAGTAAATAATTTAAGGTTGGTGGTCCGGTTCATGTTTAAATAGCTGATTTGTAACGAGAGGCAATTTAAATGTACAGAATTGAGTTACCGTAACTTAATTTACGAATTAATATATTTAATACAACATTTGTATATGTTTTGAGTAAAGTACTTACTGTCCATTAGCCAGCTGGTGGCGCCGTAGAGTTGTATAATCTTCTCCCCTCCTCTGAGTGCTCTGGGCCTGTGTGTCTAACCTGTGTTCCTGCATTTGCTCTAATAAACCCTTATATAGGCCACAGTGTGAAGCCCCGCCTCTCACGGAATATTTTTTTGAGCCAGGTTTTCGTGACCAAAAATCCCCAAAATGACCAAACGTCTGTCCTTTGATTGTAAAATACTATTTCCACTAACTTCCAGTTATGGTTGACAATAATTTGCATCTAGTAAATTATCAGAACATTTTAAAATATTTTAAAACTGTATTGGATGCAGAATTTGCAATTTAAGAAATTCCGTGGACGTAGAAATGTGCCAAAATGGCTTTTTATCACAATAGGTGATTAAAAATGTTTTATGCTGTAATAAATTGCAATCATGCATTTTTTTATGGAAGCAATAACATTTCAAGTCTTATAGGAATGTGAATATGCATTTTTCACGGAGGTAATGACATTTTAAAGCCTTATATGGTTGAAAATATGCGGTTTTCAGATAAATTCAATTTCTATTTTTTAAGAGCCCTGCACAAACTTGCATCAGAGAGCTGCGTAGTCCTCTCTCCTCCTCTGAATGTCCTAGGCCTGCGTGGCTTGACTATGGCCTGTACTGGCTTAAATACATATCTTACTGGGTTGAAAGGTCAAGGGGTCAATTGTAATGTTCAAATCGGTGTCTTAGGATCAGGCATGACAGCCCACGGTTAGGGTTAGGATAAGGGGACAGGGAGAGGTTAGAATAAGACTGCTGTATGTTCAAATCGGTGTCTTAGGATGAGGCATGACAGCCCGTGGTTAGGGTTAGGGTAAGGGGACAGGGAGAGGCCAGAACAAGACTGCAGTGAGACCAACTCCATCCAGGCCTAAGACCAAGCAACAATTGCACTGTATGACATCAAGTTACATCAATCATTTGAGCCAGCTGTAGCAGATACACCAAAGAGTCAATACTGTTGTTTGATTGAGTTTTGGTAGGTATATTTTAAAATACTGGTTGTTATTTGCCCTATAGTTTAAACCTTACAGTTGTTTTTTAAGCATATTGACTGTAGTAACTGTTTTGTGAGCAAGGTAACCCGTCTGTTGTATTGTAGATTATGGACTGATAACAGTTATTGTTTTGGTTGTTATTTGGGCCTAAATTGAGTTTATTGAGGTAGATAAATGATGGAGTCCAGGAGGAAGGTAGAATCAAGGTGCCCCGCCTGTACGGGCTGCAGACACCCCCGCCCGATCTGGGCTGTGCACTCTACCTCCCCCTATTCCCTCATCTTTACATGAGGGAAGAGAGGCGAGAAGAGGGAAGTTCGAGGAGAGTTTTGGTGAATTTGTTGTATACAACAGTTTTGGTTGTTATTTGGGCCTAAATTGAGTTAAAGAGGTAGATGAATTTTCTTTTCTTCGGAAGTAATGAAAATAAGAACGTTGTTAGGGTAATATATACTGGAGTTGTAATGAGAGCCCGTTCTTCCGAGGTACAGGCTAGGTTAGGTAGTTTGAGCTATCTCGGTGACCCCCCCGCCTCATCCAACGACTGGGCAGTTGAAATGGGGAGCCAAAGGTAATGCACGGACCATCGCAGGTTATCTGCAGCTACTCATTCCATATTACCCACGTGATTTATTTTCTTGACTTTAATTGCCCTAACAGGGTTTTGTATTTCTTGTCTTGAGTTTTTCATTACTTCTATGTTAAAAAGCATTCCGATCCTTTGAATTTATCCAGAGTGATTAGTTACATGACTTCGGATTGCCCTAAAAAGGGTTCTGTATTTCAGGTCTTTTGAATTTATCCAGAGTGATTTGTTACTTGACTTAGGTTATTCTTTTGCCCTAGAAAGGGTTCTGTATTTCAGGTCTTTTTAGAATTTAACCAGAGTGATTAGTTACATGACTTCGGATTGCCCTCGAAAGGGTTCTGTATTTAAGGTCTTTTGAGTATTTTTACTCTAGGTTTGAATAAACGTGTTTAAATAACTAGTTATTTTTGTGGATAAATCCTAAATTTAGGGATACATTTCATCAGTAGTGGACCTCGGAATCACAGAGTGTTTCGGCCATTTCTCACTAGACACTCTCCTCCGAGGGAGGCCCCCCCCGTGGTGATCAAATCACAGGGTGTATCCGGTTTTATGCCAATTGTATTCTAAATTTCCTAGTTTTTGATCTTCCCATATCGGGTTTTGGTAGGAATTTTGAGAGAGTTTGTTGAAGTAGAATCATGAGAGCATTTATTGGATAAAATTGGTCGTTATCAGGTTTGTTATTAAGAGTGGTTAGGGTTAGGTAAAGGTGGGCGACTAGGGTTAGGAGGGTTAGGGTTAGGGTTAGGGTTAGGGTTGGGTTAGGGTTAGGGTTAGGGTTAGGTTAAGAGCAACTTACCACTTTTCAAAAATTGTTTTTTGGACCTAGCTCAGGCAAACAGAGGGGCATGGGAATTCCGAGACCACCCTCGGATAGGTCTGACCCCAGCAGACCTGCTCCTGAAATTTGGCGCCCCTAGCGGCTTGTTTGGGTACTGCAATCTTGATTTGAAAACTTTGAAGTGGGTTAGGGTTAGGGTTAGGTAGTGATGGTGAGATGAGGCCCCGTGAATTGATCGAATCTTTCGGGCCAAATGCTTCACCAAAAAGCCTGATCAACAAAGCCCCATTTAACAGCTCATTTAGGAATACTGACATCTGCTGGTATGTTACAGTAGTGGCTCTCTGTTATTTTTCCAGTGTGTAAAAATCTCCATTAGAGGTATTTTAAAGCCAGATGAAAAACCTAATCTATCCTGATCCTGGTATCTTGATAGAGTAATAATGATTGTATATAAAAATATAAATTGGTCATTTGTGATATATTGACACATATAATATAATAATAGTATATTATAACATAATACATATATAGAGTGTTGGATGAGTGGTGTTTATATACGTTGTTGGATGAGTGGTTCACGACATAGGTTCACGAGGCAGTCACGTGA
Source organism: Ammodytes dubius (assembly GCA_026122265.1). Lineage (NCBI taxonomy): Eukaryota > Metazoa > Chordata > Actinopteri > Uranoscopiformes > Ammodytidae > Ammodytes > Ammodytes dubius. The sequence goes on along the minus strand of CM047509.1, from coordinate 36,786 downwards.
CTAAACACAAACGAAGCCCCGTTTGTCAAACGGGCTTCGTTTGTCTTTAGTCACGTGGTGCTGTGATAAACGATACAGGCCCCGAGACAGGCTTCATGTGGACACGCCCCCTTTGCTCGACACAGGCTTCGGGGCTTTCGTGTCGGACGTAACATCACTAGGGTTAGGGTTAGGGTCAGATACATTGAAAACACAAATACAGACAGGCATAACTCAGTGTGGCCAGTAGAGGAATGTGTGTCATCTGAATATCATTTGTAATTCTCTCAACTAGGTCATAGCTGGAAAAAAATGCCATTCTTTAGAATCCCCTGAGCATTCATCTTTGCCTGCTGAACCACTGCAGTGTAAGATGTTAAGTCCCACGAGTAAGCACACGTTTCAATCATATTTTGAAGATAAACGGATGCTGATATACTCAAGGTTTAGGATCAAAACATTTTAACCATGCTTAATCTCATAATACATATCGTACAGTCTCAGTTGTTGTATCAACTTGTTCAGGCAAGTGCCATGAATAAGCACAGAGTTGATTCAAACTTTGATATTTACAATGTAATTAAGATAAAGTGAATGTAACACTGTTGAAATTGGCAAACTGTCAATCCCATCCCCTGAGCCAATCAAATCCCCTGAGCCAACCCCCATTCCCCAGTCACATCCCCTGAGCCAATCAAATCCCCTGAGCCAACCCCCATTCCCCAGGTGAAACAAATCAGCTAATCAAGCATTCAGGCAGCAGGACACAGTTTAAACCCCAGTCAATCAGAACTTTTGGAAGAGAAGTCTGTTCAACAGCAACAGTGGATACAGTTGTGGAAGCCAGGCAACTTCTGGATGAGATTGCTGGTGACTCAAGGTAACAATCTTTTTTTATCTGTCAACACTGTTAATACCATCAACAATATCTTTACACAGTCATACATTTGTATATGTTTTTGACAGACTATAGACTAATGTTATATTCATCTAATATTTTTGTGTTTAGCCCTGAGTCTGCTCAGTCAGCATGCGTCACTGGCACCAATAAGAAGATGGCTACCAAAAGGGCGTTTGAGAGACTTCTTGAAATGCACCCTGTAACACTCTACGACCATTGGCTAAAAGAGCAGAAGAAACTGCGGGCACAGCATGTTGCCGGTGAGTATTTTAATAATTTGACTATATTTAATAAAAGTAAAAATGGTATGTGTAAGATGTTAAGTCCCACGAGTAAGCACACGTTTCAATCATATTTTGAAGATAAACGGATGCTGATATACTCAAGGTTTAGGATCAAAACATTTTAACCATGCTTAATCTCATAATACATATCGTACAGTCTCAGTTGTTGTATCAACTTGTTCAGGCAAGTGCCATGAATAAGCACAGAGTTGATTCAAACTTTGATATTTACAATGTAATTAAGATAAAGTGAACTAAATGTGTCATGCATTTTAGGAGTCTGCTGGATCACCCTAGGTGTGGAAATATGTTAATGGTGATTGAGGGCTCATTATGCATGAGTGATTGGGATATGCTAAAAGGGTGATTTGGGTTCAAGATTCTCAGACATAAGTAGGCAGGCAACAGAGAGCTCATTTCAGTCCCTCATCGTTCATCCTGTAAAGTCAGTTCTGTCTTCACAGCAGGATCACAAAGAAAGGAAAAATCCCATTGACTGTAGATATCTCTACTGTCTGCGTTGCAAAAAGCCACAGGACAAGTTGTCTGTGCACCTGGCCAGGGTCTGTATGAAAAAATGCACACCAGAAGAACGAGCAGCTGCGGTTGAACGGGCCAAGGAAGACACCAAGAAATGGACTTTGACCAGAAATTGGGAATACAGTCACATTTGTAAGTTGCTGCCCCACGCAAAATGTCGTTCTGCAATGGTGAATGAGCTTCTAGAGAGAGGATTCTTTATAAGCAATATACCGCCAGAGGCCATTCCTGTGAGTTCTGAAGAGGACATTTCTGCAGAGGAACCTGGCACATCTGAATCCACCGCCACCAGACATATTGCCAGCCCCACCCTTTCTTCATCACCAGATGAGGATTCCAGCAGCTCTGCCTCCAGCAACGATGTGGGGCCAGTGGATCCTTCTTGGCAAAAGTATGTATAGGACATTACACACAGTGTCACAGAAAAGTAAATATCTACAATGTTTTTGTAATTCATTATTGAATTCTCCTCCTCCTTTTCAAACAGAGATCCTCCTGCTGCCACAACAAGTGTTAGGGTGAACATGCAAACGGCCGGTCTGTATGACAGGTTTCCTGAGGACGCCAGACTCATTGCAGACTTCAAAAAGTTCCTTAGGGACTCTCTCAACGTCTCCAACTGTCAACAGGAGGTGAGATATTTTACACATCATCCAGTCAATTTCAACAATGTTCCATATGTCCACTTAATTTGAATGACGTTAATGCAAAAGGGTCTGGCTAACATTTATTTCTCATCATCCCTCTTAAAGATTGACAATGTGGCACGCTTCCTGCGCTATTTGCAGCCTGAAGGTGGAGAAGTTACGATAGACTTTCTCCAAAAGAGCACAGAAACCAGAGAGTACCTGATATGTCTGCAACAGACAGAAATGAGCGCAGCTACCATACTGAACTACATCAAAAACATGATACGGTTCGTTGACTTCCTGAAGACAAAGCTGGACATGGAACAGGAAGTGCCAAATCTCCACACCATGTGCCAGAAATACAAAGAGTTTCTTCAGACGCTCAGGAAGCCAGTTGCCAAAGCTCATTCAAGAGCAGTGGTCAGCACAAAGTAAGTACTATTATATCTGTATTGTCCTATTACCATTAATGTTGTTCTGGTTTACTATAATCCTCAATGCAGTGTTTAATAACCTGTCTCTCTTTTTCTCTATAATTTTTAAAATCTAGATACGACCGATTTACCCATGGCATGCGCACTGTTGCAGAATGCCAGGAGATTTTGAGGGTTGCAAAGAAGGACATCTTGAACACGTTCCATAAGTTCATGGAGGAATCTGAAATCATGGAGACTGAAAAGACAACATTCCGCTATTACTGTGAAGCGGTTTTGGTGTTACGTCACGTCCAGCGCCCCGGAGCTGTGGAAGGCTTGACTGTAAGTGCTTCTATCTTAACAGCTAGAAGGAGATTGACCCCATGATATGATGTAATGGTCATGTGGAAATGCATGCATTAAAATATGTTTATGTTTTCCAGTTGAAGGAGTGGCAGCAGAGAAAGCACGTCAGTGGCAGGGCTGTGGTTGGCATCTGCCATCACAAAACTTCAACACAACAGGTTGTCGCAATTGCCTTGACACAGGAAGAAGAAGCTGTAAGCCCTTTAGCAGATGTGTTTCCTATTGATGTTTTAACATTAAGGAAATGATATATCACTTACAATGGTTTGCAGTCAAGTAATTGTCTTTCTTGTTCCCGCAGTGGTTACAGACATACCTCGATATGATTCGGCCAGGATACGCAAGGGGTGACTGTGACAAGTTTTTCCTTTCATCTAATGGCAAAAGACTTACCAGTGTCACAAATGACTTGGCTCGACTCCATGAAAGGTATGTACCTACCTACATACATGTGCTGATGAGTAATGTTCATTGAATGTTCAAATGTTCATTTTTTGTATTTCACCCTATTCACTGTGTATTATCAGACAAATCTTTTTACAGCTACAATCTCCAAACTTGCACTAGTATGGAGGTCAGAAGAGCAACTGAGACCGAGTTGGCGTCAGTGTGTACCGAGAGCCAAAAGGAGGATGTTGCACATTACTTGGCCCACACCCAGTGCTGTGGCTAACCAGCATTATCGAATGCGACAGCCCCATGTTGTAGTGGCCACAGCTGTGTTAATGGAACACCACACTGAGTAAGCATCTTCATTTTACACAAAATAGCAGGTCAATTAAATCTGATAGTTGTTTACCAAGTTGTCCTTATTTTGTATAATTTTAACCCTCATCTTTGTTCATCTTAAAGTGCTACAGTGACAAGAGGCGGCAGCCCCGCACTACCCATAGATGTCCAGGCACCCGAGGCTTCCAAGAAGGGCTTCTCGGCCTTCATTGCCACATTCCCCGTTTCCATCGTAGGGCAGCCACCCAGCAAAAAAATGAGGGTCTCAGAAGGGTTCACGAACGACCGTTCCTTCTACGACAGGTGGCGATCCCAGCAGTATCTCGAGAGACAGAAAATTCTGTTGTGTAAGTACTCCAATGCATTATCTATGAATACAACATTGATTACCAAATCCAAAAATCACTTGCAGAATACATTTTATTTAATGTGATAAATGACCAGCATGATTGAGGTTATCTTCTTCTTTCAGCAAAATACATCCTTCAGAAACCTTCTTTCAATCAAGTGGAGAAGCTGATCACAAAGCATGGGTGGACGGCCAACTATCCTACCCCAGATGAGATTCTGCTGAGGTGGACACCAGCCTCCAAAAAGTCCATTGAAGCTAATGCTCGGGCCTGCCGGCAAACGAGGAATCAGACATGGAAAGGCCTGGTCATTCAAGACTTTGGAGCAGAGAAAGGAAAAAGTAAGAAAATCTGTATTCATCTTGAGCTCCACCCAGAAGAAAAACATATTGAAATGTTTGTCAAGCTGTTATGTGTAATGTATCCAACTCAAAATGTAATCTCCTCTTAATTACAGGACTGGTAACAACAAAGCCTTTTGCCAAATGTGAAATTGTGTGTGATTATCACGGAATCCTTACCACAGATGAAGAGGGGAGAAGAATGATGAGCGAGAACCCAGGAGAGGACATGTGTGGTCTGTTTTTCTTCAAAGCTGGCAAGAAGGAATTCTGCATGGATGGCCACAGCTCATGTGAGTGTCATGTCGGAGCAGACATTGTAGGCAGAAGAATCAAGCATTCTTCGAAGCGGATGAACCTGCAGCCACTTCACTGTCTTTTTAATTCAGGAGGTGAAAAGCATGCGATCCTCTTCAGGGCAGTTCAGGATATTCCAACCAAGACTGAACTTTCTTTTGATCACGGTAACAAGAAGATGTCCTTCCGAGGACATGGCCTAGACCTGACGTGGCTGGATTTGTAGAGAGAGACAGGGCTGGTTATATGCTTAAATGTTATATGCTATGCTTATCCTTATGCTTATCCTTAAACGAGGATCAATTTAAGATGGTGTACGCTTCTGGTGCGCTTCTGTAAATCGTTTTATCACAGCACTGTTTTTTAATGACTTTTAAATAAGTTTTTTGAACAATTTTAAATGACCTCAGCTTGATTATGTGAGTAGGTGAAACTCATTTGGTGCAGTGAAATATTTTGCCTTGAATTTGTTCAAAAATGTAAATATGCTTTTTACACTTTGTATTTGCTCACTGTTTTTGTGTTTTCTGTTTTACTGTAGTCATGTTTCCCTAGATAGGAAGGATGTGACACAATGTGCATGTAACAAGTCATTTTTAACAAAGTGTCTGAGATGTTTGAGAGTGAGCAGTGTACCGAGAGAGGTCCATATGACTGCTTGGCTCTGTTGAGGGCTGCCAAGACCTGAATCATGAAGATACTGAATCATGCCACCAACAGCTGTCCAGTGGCTTGTGTGTCCTCACTGCAAGACATCCCAGGATAAGCTATCTGCACCGAGTCTGTATGAAGAGTTCCATTGACTGCATTCCTGCAGTGGTTCAGCAGGCAAAGATGAATGCTCAGGGGATTCTAAAGAATGGCATTTTTTTCAGCTATGACCTAGTTGAGAGAATTACAAATGATCCTGATTCATGCAATAAGCTGATACAGGAGCTTCAGTGCCGGAACATGGTGGTGACTGATATGACCAGTGAAAAAGAGGAATGCTTTTTTATCTCCACGACAGGGAATCCTGTTCACAATGCCTGCACAGACCTGAAACGGCTGCATGTCAAGTAAGCTAACCGTCTTGATTCATTTCCACTTCAGTATGTGCTTCATTGAATAGCTTTCTCAGTTAAAATGTCAATAAATGTCATATTAATGTTTTTCAAACCTACATTTTAGATACCACATTCAGCCAGTTTCTGTCCAAGAAGCACGTCAGGCTTTTGGTCTGTCCACCAATGGCATGAGCTATGCCAAACAGTCCCTCTTGGCGGGATATCTCGCCTGTTCAACAGCAACAGTGGATACAGTTGTGGAAGCCAGGCAACTTCTGGATGAGATTGCTGGTGACTCAAGGTAACAATCTTTTTTTATCTGTCAACACTATTAATACCATCAACAATATCTTTACACAGTCATACATTCGTATATGTTTTTGACAGACTATAGACTAATGTTATATTCTTCTAATATTTCTATTTCTAAGATCTCCCTCGAGTTGCAGCGGACACTCTACGACCAAACAGAGTGAAAGGCTTACTCAAAAGAACAGACTGGAAGAGGAACATCCCTAAGACGGATGCAATCCTTAAAGAGTGGAATCCCCCAGCATCTGAGATGCCAGTGATCGACCCTTTACACATCCAGCACTACACCACTTCACAGAAGTGGCGAGGACTTGCAGTCACTGACATTGAAGGGAAAGGACGGGGTGTCACAGCAACTTGGAGATTTCCGGCTGGTGAGGTGGTTTGTGACTACCATGGCCCAGTCATGACAGCAAAAGAGGGCAAAGCAGTTCATCTGAGCACCAATGAAGAAGAGACTGGGTACATGTTTTTCTTTGTCAAGAAAGGGCAGAAACTTTGCATTGATGCCCATTCTGTTCGTAGAGTGTCCGCTGCAACTCGAAGGCCTTCCGCCAGCACAGCCAGACAGCCACCTGAAGTGTGCCCATTCTGAAGCATGTGAATGCCACCCTGGACAACAGACATTTGGGCGGTTGATTAACCACTCAAAGAGTATGCCAAACCTACGCCCCAAGCTGTTTTCGGTGGAAACAAATGGGAAAGAAACGGACGTAATTATTTTCCTTGCAAGAAAATGCATTGCAGTGGGAGACAAACTTTTGTTTGATTACGGAGTTCATAGGAGGTCTTTTGGAAGAGAAGGCATGGAACTCCCTTGGCTCTAGACAAAGCAGCAGCCTGTCTTGCATTAGAGCTAAGATATTTTGCCTTGAATTTGTTCAAAAATGTAAATATGCTTTTTACATTTTGTATTTGCTCACTGTTTTTGTGTTTTCTGTTTTACTGTAGTCATGTTTCCCTAGATAGGAAGGATGTGACACAATGTACATGTAACAAGTCATTTTCTTTTTACAGCTACAATCTCCAAACTTGCACTAGTATGGAGGTCAGAAGAGCAACTGGGACCGAGTTGTAGTGGCCACAGCTGTGTTAATGGAACACCACACTGAGTAAGCATCTTCATTTTACACAAAATAGCAGGTCAATTAAATCTGATAGTTGTTTACCAAGTTGTCCTTATTTTGTATAATTTTAACCCTCATCTTTGTTCATCTTAAAGTGCTACAGTGACAAGAGGCGGCAGCCCCGCACTACCCATAGATGTCCAGGCACCCAAGGCTTCCAAGAAGGGCTTCTCAGCCTTCATTGCCACATTCCCCGTTTCCATCGTAGGGCAGCCACCCAGCAAAAAAATGAGGGTCTCAGAAGGGTTCACGAACGACCGTTCCTTCTACGACAGGTGGCGATCCCAGCAGTATCTCGAGAGACAGAAAACTCTGTTGTGTAAGTTCTCCAATGCATTATCTATGAATACAACATTGATTACCAAATCCAAAAATCACTTGCAGAATACATTTTATTTAGTGTGATAAATGACCAGCATGATTGAGGTTATTTTCTTCTTTCAGCAAAATACATCCTTCAGAAACCTTCTTTCAATCAAGTGGAGAAGCTGATCACAAAGCATGGGTGGACGGCCCACTATCCTACCCCAGATGAGATTCTGCTGAGGTGGACACCAGCCTCCAAAAAGTCCATTGACGCTAATGCTCGGGCCTGCCGGCAAACGAGGAATCAGACATGGAAAGGCCTGGTCATTCAAGACTTTGGAGCAGAGAAAGAAAAAAAGTAAGAAAATCTGTATTCATCTTGAGCTCCACCCAGAAGAAAAACATATTGAAATGTTTGTCAAGCTGTTATGTGTAATGTATCTAACTCAAAATGTAATCTCCTCTTAATTACAGGACTGGTAACAACAAAGCCTTTTGCCCCGCACTACCCATAGATGTCCAGGCACCCGAGGCTTCCAAGAAGGACTTCTCGGCCTTCATTGCCACATTCCCCGTTTCCATCGTAGGGCAACCACCCAGCAAAAAGTTACAATAAAACAACTCAAAAAATACAGCGGTCTCCTCCTTTGTTTTCTTTTAGACCTCTGTGACCATAAAATTGAGTCATATTAACTCAAGGGTTTTCATACACATATTCACAAGTGACTCACGGTTAATTTGATTTGATTGTTTACATACAGAATTCATATTAACCTCCCTGCCAAGCTGTTTAAAACAAGAATTCAGAATCTTGTAAACAGGGGCCTATGTGTTTAAGTCTGTAAGCCTGTCGGGGGAAGCCCTTTAATCTTTTTCAGGCCTCTGTGTATCCATCAAAGGAGTTTAACTATGGATATCATCCTCTACACTGTCTGGTAGCATCTTAGTAAGTGCTGGGGGCCCTAACCTCCAGGGAAAGACCAAATGAATTTCACCTGGCCTTGCTGTACTGGGCGGCCGGGGGTTCAATGTCTAAAATGTATTTATTAGTTTGACAATGTACATATATTTCTGGCCTGGCTGTAACAAATAAATGCTTAATAATATCAAATACAGACATCATTCAATCTTATCAAGTTCGCTGCTGCATTTTAAAACTGTTTGTGAAGAGAATTTTGTAAGGAGAGACCTATTTGCATTTGTAAGTGTGGTCCTTTGTTCTCTGGCAGAAGTCATGTCATTCCTCTGACCCACACAGAGTGTGTATGTGTCCTTAGGCAGGCACAGAGGCCCTGGAGGCCAGCCAACCTCATTCACCATTCCTGAGCATGGGTCTGGCTAGGCTCTCAGCTTTCGCAAATCTTGATAAGATTGAATGATGTCTGTATTTGATATTATTAAGCATTTATTTGTTACAGCCAGGCCAGAAATATATGTACATTGTCAAAGAAATACCCACATTTTACTGTAACTCTGTGTGTAAAGGCCATTGACCATTCTTGTGGTCTTGGGGCCTGCCACATTTACAGAGTCTTATACATGCAAATTGGCCTCTCCTTACAAAATTATCTTCACACACAGTTTTAAAATGTTATATGATTGAATTATGTGTGTAAACACCAGTGTAATTATGTCCTCATGAAATACTCTTTAACATTACATTCACAATGACCTCAGCTGGAATGAGTGAGTGGGTGACCTGAATCATAACAGTAGACTATGCCTTACATGCACAAGAACAGTCATGTACTTTCAAAGTGTGTTATGCTTACAGTTCACCTACATATCAAGAGTTTCAGATTGGACATCAACCATTCATTTGTGTCTTGTGTGGTAGCATCATTACAGCAAGGCCAGATATACAGATACATTGAGAACACAAATACAGACAGGCATAACTCAGTGTGGCCAGTAGAGGAATGTGTGTCATCTGAATAACAAAAGCATTCTCCCTTCCCCCAGCACAAATGCTAATAACTACACAATAGACATGCAACTGATACTGGTCTGCTGAGTGGAGGAGGGGATTGAATCGGCTTGTAGTCAGGAGGGACATCTAGTGGACAAAGAATTTATTGCATTAGTAGGACATAGAAAAAATTCAGCTAATTTATTTCCGATTTTTGTTCAAAATTCGATTGCTCTGCACACAGCTCATCAAATGGTTTAGTGTAAACATCCTTGTTTTCATACTGTCCCCGTGGTCATAACCTAGTAACAGACACATTTTTAATCTTTCAGTAAATACACTTTTCAGGCATAGTGCACCTTTTAAGGTGAAATAATGTTGTGATTTTGATCAAAAACATATCATACAAATATATGATATGAAAACGTGGACTAAACAGTTGGCATGAACTAAAAAGGTGACATACCATGCAGAAGGTGCACGGACATGTCTTAAGCCTGTCTTACACCTGGGAAGGTGTACAGCTGAATTTCAAAACGTTTGAACCATCACCTTACCGTGGTGGAGAGGTTTGTGTGCCCCTGTGAACCTGAGAGCTGTGTTGTCCGGAGCCTAGTGCTCCTGGTAGGGTCTCCCAAGGCAAAGTGGTCTCTGGTGAGGGGCCCGACTAAGAATGGTTCAAAAAGACCCCATGGAAGAACAGAAAAGAGGAGGAGAGACCCTGCCCGGAGGAAGCCCGGGGCCCCCGTCTGGAGCCAGGCCCAGAAAGGGGGCCCGCCTGCGAGCGTCTGGTGGCCGGGTCTGCCACGGGGCCCGGCCGGGCACAGCCCGAAGAAGCTACGTGGCACCAACCCCCTCTATAACCGATGGGCCCACCACTCGTCGGAGGAACCGCTGGGGTCGGGTGCGCTGCCTAATGGGTGGCAGTGAAGAGCGGGGACCACAACGGACCAGACCCGGGCGGCAGAGGCTGGCTTTGGGGACGTGGAACGTCACCTCGCTGTGGGGGAAGGAGCTGGAACTGGTGCGGGAGGTGGAGCGCTACCAATTAGACCTGGTGGGGCTTACCTCCACGCACAGTATTGGCTCTGGAACCGTACTTCTGGACAGGGGTTGGACTCTATTCTTCTCTGGAGTTGCCCAAGGTGTGAGGCGCCGGGCCGGTGTGGGGATACTCACGAGCCCCCGGCTGGGCGCTACTACGTTGGAGTTTACCCCGGTGGACGAGAGGGTCGCCTCCCTACGCCTCCGGGTTGTGGGGGGGAAGACTCTGACTGTTGTTTGTGCGTATGCACCAAACAGCAGTTCGGAGTATTCGGCCTTCTTGGAGACCCTGAACGGAGTCCTGCATGGGGCTCCGGTAGGGGACTCCATAGTTCTGCTGGGAGACTTTAACGCGCACGTGGGCAATGATGGAGACACCTGGAAAGGCGTGATTGGGAGGAACGGCCTCCCCGATCTGAACCCGAGTGGTCGTTTGTTGTTAGACTTCTGTGCTGGTCATGGTTTGTCTATAACGAACACCATGTTCGAACATAAGGATGCTCATAAGTGTACATGGTACCAGAGCACCCTAGGCCGAAGGTCGATGATCGATTTCGTGATCGTATCATCTGATCTAAGGCCGCATGTTTTGGACACTCGGGTGAAGAGAGGGGCGGAGCTGTCAACTGATCACCATCTGGTTGTGAGTTGGGTCAAAGGATGGGGGAAGACTCTGGACAGACCTGGTAAGCCCAAACGGGTAGTGCGGGTGAACTGGGAACGTCTGGCGGAGGCCCCTGTTCAAGAGATCTTTAATTCGCACCTCCTGCAGAGCTTTTCTAGCATCCCTGTGGAGGTTGGGGGCATTGAACCCGAGTGGTCGATGTTCAAAACTTCCATTGCTGAAGCCGCGGCAGGCAGCTGTGGTCTCAAGGTCTTAGGTGCCTCAAGGGGCGGTAACCCTCGAACGCCGTGGTGGACCTCGGTGGTCAGGGAAGCCGTCCGACTGAAGAAGGAGTGCTTCCGGGATATGCTATCTCGGGGGACTCCTGAGGCAGTTGCAAGGTACCGACAGGCCCGAAGGGCTGCAGCTTCTGCCGTGGCCGAGGCAAAGCAGCGGGTGTGGGAGAAGTTCGGAGAAACCATGGAGAAGGACTTTCGGTCGGCACCAAAGTGTTTCTGGAAGACCGTCCGGCACCTCAGGAGGGGGAAGCGGGGAACCATCCAAGCTGTGTACAGTAAGGATGGGACGCTGTTGACCTCAACTGAGGAGGTAGTCGGGCGGTGGAAAGAGCACTTTGAGGAACTCCTGAATCCGACTAACACGCCCTCTATGTTGGAGGCAGAGCTGGAGGCTGATGGGGGATCATCGTCAATTTCCCTGGTGGAAGTCACTGAGGTAGTCAAACAACTCCACAGTGGCAAAGCCCCGGGGGTTGATGAGATCCGTCCAGAAATGCTGAAAGCAATGGGTGTGGAGGGGCTGTCTTGGATGACACGCCTCTTCAACATTGCGTGGAAGTCGGGTACAGTGCCGAAGGAGTGGCAGACCGGGGTGGTGGTTCCTATTTTCAAAAAGGGGGACCAGAGAGTGTGTTCCAATTACCGGGGTATCACACTTCTCAGCCTTCCCGGCAAAGTCTACTCCAAGGTGCTGGAAAGGAGGGTTCGGCCGATAGTCGAACCTCAGATTGAAGAGGAACAATGCGGATTCCGTCCTGGCCGTGGAACAACGGACCAGCTCTTCACTCTCGCAAGGATCCTAGAGGGAGCTTGGGAGTTTGCTCATCCAGTCTACATGTGTTTTGTAGATCTGGAGAAGGCTTATGACCGGGTTCCCCGGGAGATACTGTGGGGGGTGCTGCGGGAGTATGGGGTGAGGGTGTCTCTTCTGAGGGCCATCCAATCTCTGTACGCTCAAAGCGAGAGCTGTGTACGGGTGCTCGGTAGTAAGTCAGACTCGTTTCCGGTGGGGGTTGGCCTCCGCCAGGGCTGCGCTTTATCACCAATCCTGTTTGTGATATTCATGGACAGGATATCAAGGCGTAGTCGTGGTGGGGAGGGGTTGCAGTTTGGTGGGCTGAAGATCTCATCTCTGCTGTTTGCGGATGATGTGGTTCTGATGGCATCATCGGCCTGTGACCTTCAGCTCTCATTGGATCGGTTTGCAGCCGAGTGTGAAGCGGTTGGGATGAGGATCAGTACCTCTAAATCTGAGGCCATGGTGCTCAGCAGGAAACCGATGGATTGTCTACTACAGGTAGGGAATGAGTCCTTACCCAAGTGAAGGAGTTCAAGTACCTCGGGGTCTTGTTTGCGAGTGAGGGAACAATGGAGCGTGAGATTGGCCGTAGAATCGGAGCAGCAGGGGCGGTTTTGCACTCGCTTTACCGCACTGTTGTGACGAAAAGAGAGCTGAGTCGTAAGGCAAAGCTTTCGATCTACCGGGCGATCTTTGTTCCTACCCTCACCTATGGTCATGAAGGCTGGGTAATGACCGAAAGAACGAGATCGCGGGTACAAGCGGCCGAAATGGGCTTTCTCAGGAGAGTGGCTGGCGTCTCCCTTAGAGATAGGGTGAGAAGCTCAGTCATTCGTGAGGAACTCGGGGCAGAGCCGCTACTCCTTTGCGTCGAAAGGAGCCAGTTGAGGTGGTTCGGGCATCTGGTAAGGATGCCCCCAGGGCGCCTCCCTAGGGAGGTGTTCCAGGAGCGTCCAGCTGGAAGGAGGCCTCGGGGAAGACCCAGGACTAGGTGGAGAGATTATATCTCCACACTGGCCTGGGAACGCCTCGGGATCCCCCAGTCAGAGCTGGTTGATGTGGCCCGGGAAAGAGAAGTTTGGGGTTCCCTGCTCAAGCTGCTGCCCCCGCGACCCGATTTCGGATAAGCGGTTGATGATGATGATGATGATGACGTTTGAAATATCGCCATGCTCTCAATAATTATTCTACAGTGACATGTATCCTACCATTCTGTTCAGGCAAGCGCCACGAGTAAGCACATGTTGGCCTTTCCATTTCTACATCAGGGGAACTAATGTTATGAGCGATTTAGTGTCTCAATGCATTTTGGACTTGGTGCATTTTCTCAAAAATCTTAGTAGGACATAGAAAAAATTCAGCTAATTTATTTCCGATTTTTGTTCAAAATTCGATTGCTCTGCACACAGCTCATCAAATTGTTTAGTGTAAACATCCTTGTTTTCATACTGTCCCCGTGGTCATAACCTAGTAACAGACACATTTTTAATCTTTCAGTAAATACACTTTTCAGGCATAGTGCACCTTTTAAGGTGAAATAATGTTGTGATTTTGATCAAAAACATATCATACAAATATATGATATGAAAACGTGGACTTAACAGTTGGCATGAACTACAAAGGTGACATACCATGCAGAAGGTGCACGGACATGTCTTAAGCCTGTCTTACACCTGGGAAGGTGTACATTTCCAGTTGTAGTCTTCGGCGGTGCAAGCCTACACCGTCCAAGGTGAATCCAACGGTCGCTAGAACCTCAACAGGGTCTTCTTTCCCCGCTGATTCTGCCAAGCCCGTTCCCTTGGCTGTGGTTTCGCTAGATAGTAGGTAGGGACAGTGGGAATCTCGTTCATCCATTCATGCGCGTCACTAATTAGATGACGAGGCATTTGGCTACCTTAAGAGAGTCATAGTTACTTCCGTCATTTCCGTGATTCAAGAATGACATCGCATGTCACTCTAGACGTCGGGCGGTACCGACCCCTCGTCGCGAAGCGACCCGCCGCCGAAGGCGGCCCGTCGGCCCGGAGGGCCGCTGCTCATCCGTCACTGGTGGTTCACACCTGAAGGGGCGCCTCTCTAGCTCAGAAGAGGCGGTCTCCAGAGGGGGTAGCTCGTCTCTAGCAAAGAAGCGGCCCGCAAGGGACCCTCCCTTACGTGCAAGTAGCATTCCCCCAAGGGACTCATGAACAATTCCGGAGGAGGCTTTAGACCCCGTAGGGAACCATTCCAGCAACAGGGCAGCAGCCCCAGGGCCAGCAGGCCACTCCAAGGGGCAAGCCCCAGAAGGGGAATCCCCGCGCTTAGGGTCCTGTTTTTGCGTGGGTGCCCACTGGCCGCCCACGTTACCTTTTCCGTTTTTCGACCAGCGGGTCCTGGCATCGCCACAGGACATGGTTACCAGGGACTCAAAGTTCGGGGATTACAGCCCGTACTGCCAGCCATGCCCTAAGACTGGATTATGCATCATTGCTGTATGCATCACCCACTACACCCTGTCCGGACAACTAGCCAACATGGTATGAACATTTTTCGTCATCGTAAGGGCGGCATGATTTGAGACCGAGATTAAGTCCGCACGTTCCCTATCACAGAATGGTATGGCCGGTGTCCCCACAGTCCTGCCGGGCCGTTGTCTGCAGGTTAGTGAGGTCCTTGACCCAGCATGAGCCACAACCCGCCTGCCGGAACTTATCGTCAGGCCCATGTAACACCGAACGAGTTCGCTGCCCATCAAGCCTGCCGAACCGCCCCGCCAGGACGTGCGTGACCACTGTCCTGTGAACTTTACCCCTTGTCCAACAAATAGAGGCTGTTACTACTCCCCCTGACTGAACTCCCGCAAGTCCAGTATGGCTGTAGTTATCCACTTACATGGTGTGGACCATCTACGGGAGTCACTTCATTCGTGCACCCTTTACACCCAAATTACCTGATCTGTCCAAGCGGAGCTTAACAGATGCCATTCGGTTATCAAAGTGTTAGAGCCACAACGATTGATGTTTTGGGTCCCGGACCACGCCTCACGTCTCCTTCACGGAATAACGAGAGTTGGACCAGCGTAGGGTACAGGTCGTGAGACTCTCCCTTGTTTTTAAGCGCGTATTCCCGGGAAAGCCTCTGACACGAGTGCGGGGGTGATCTACTCGAGACTCGACCAACCCTACGTGTACAACGGCCCCCCAGGTTAGATAGGTCATCACATCTAAGGGCTCTGCCATGTAAAGAATTAAATTCGCGAACGCCCCGACTGGGTGGCTCCGGAGATGGATCAACCACTGCCAGGTTGTACCTCCCACCATCTTACCTTCGCCGACCCAACTAAATGATCCGACACTAAATCCCAGGGATGAGCATGGAAGGCAGGGATAACCGGGTTTCCTCTGCCCCCACCTCGTTTATTAAGGCCTGGACAACTTTTCCAATGGTTTCAAAATCATGACCTTTCAGGCGCCCCTACCCCACTACAAGAGCGGGTAGGGGACATTAATCCCCCCTCCTCCCTTGGAAAGGGGAGGAGAGTTGGGTACCTGGAGGCGTGTAGTGGAGGGCTACCCAGGGGTAGTCACATTACACAGGTTATAGTTCCGAGGTTCGACCGATCTCGGCGATGCCGGAGCAGGACATCCCCTTTTTTAAGGAGGGGAAACAAGTCATCCGGTTGAGACAGGCCAGGGAAAGGGCCACCTTTGGTCATTCCATTCCTGGGGTCAAGCTTTGGGGGGTAAATCGGTGAAAATGACTAACCTTCATCCGCATGAGTGTGCGCTCCACCGATACAACCACCCCTAGACTCTCCAACACAGTACTAGGAATCCCTTGGGTCAACTCTATGCAAAGACGAAGTCGGTGTTTTTAGAACAAGGCTTCGAGCATAGAGAACTATGCCTTAGTCCAGGTTCCTACTCCCCTCAACCATAGTCTTCACTGATTGCGCACCGTTTTGAGTTACGTTACTTCTCATGGCTGGGCTCCGCCCGGAACTCTGCCGCAACGCCTGCGCCGGACGAGGCCTTTGTATAACCTTATGGTATCAATGGTCTGTAGAAAGGTTCTGCGACTTTAAATATGTCGCAAAGGATCTGATGCGCGCCTTGCTTAAGCCCATGCGACACAGCACCCTGTCATTATGACTGTGCCACTTGCCCCTCGCTCCAATCGGAAAACCACTGACCGAAACTTTCGTTACCGCCGGTCGTATCGCCATCACCGCACTTGTGAACTTGCGATACTTTTCAGTTTTCGTGGCTGCCGAGTCACGCAAGGTGACATTGGAGACTTCGAAGGGTAGGGCAACATCGATGATCATTGCCTTTGAATCTTTGACTAGAACCAGGTCAGGGACTCCAACCTCTCCGTTTGTGGAAATGAGATGTTTTTCCCGGAACACCTCCCACTTGGACCGCTCAGCTTGTTCCGCAATGAGGCCACATATGTTGTTGTGTCTTCTCATTCGGTTGAGTTTGAGGGCGCCACACCTGCTCACAATGTGGCTCAGGGTTTCCCCTCCGGTCCCACAGAGACGGCACTCTGTAGCAACATAGTTCTTACCAACCTTTGCCCGCCCCAAGGTTGGTAGGTTATTGGTGCGAATTTGTAGCGCCATAATGACCGCTGACTGGTTAAAACGTTTCTCCTCGGGGTGTAGGAGCCAATTGTTGCTGATGCGGTCATCTCGGAAGACAACTACACCAGAGCCCTGAGTCTTTAGGGCGCACCAGCGTTCGAATTCTACCGACCTCCACGTCTTAAGTGGTATGTCGGAGACACCAATGTCGTTGACATTGTTAAGCATGGGAAGGGGGTCAGGCCCCTTATGATTTTTGCGGGCCACATTCCACCAGGCAAGGATAGTTGATTCAGGGATCGCGTCCCTGACTAGTGACCTAGTCAGGTTGTCCGCTGAATGCCATAACGATACCAACCTCCTCAGCTGTAAAAGTGGGACAAGTGTGCCAAGTTTGACGACGCCCAGCCCGCCGTCGCGCATCCTGCTGTACAGTAGCCCGTCCGCTGTCGACGGGGCTAAGTGCAGCCAGTTTTTAACAGTGGTTCTTATGCGTTTATCGCAATCATTGAGCACTGTTTGCCCCAACGCTGTTAGGTTTGCTGAATAGATTACCCTTGGAAGGGCAAACGTTGTCAACAGAACCAGTTTCTGTGAAGGCCTTAGGCGCGACTTGGTCAGCTTCTGCAACATCGTCTGCACCATTACCACCAGCGGGGCTTTCAGGATTCCACTCCATGGACAGATCAGAACTCCAAGGTAGCGGACTGAGTCCTTGACCATATCCAGGGGAAACCCTTCAAGTGTCCATGGTTGGCACGCGTTGATGGCGTAACTCCTACCATCGTGGCTGATCATGAACCCATGGGACTTAGTGGGATTCACTCTCAGGCCGGTCAGGCGGGAGAACGTTTCCAGGATAGCCAAGTTTCGCCTCATGCCATCATGAGACTCACTCAGTATCACCAGATCATCGGCGAACGCCAGAGATGTTATTTTGTCTGACCCGTGCGGATAGCCAACACCCAGCTTCTCAAGGACCCTGAGTAGAGGATCGATACCGAGGTTAAAGAGCAGGGGGGACAGGGGGTCTCCCTGTTTGACCCCCTGTCGCATCATGATTCTCGCTGTTTCTCCGGAGCCCGTTTTCACATGTGTGAAACAATTGGAGTAGCTATCTGAGATCAGCTGGATCACCGACCTGTCGACCCTCTGCATCTCAGTATGCTCAGTAAGTGGCGGTGTGAGACAGAATCAAATGCTTTAGCAAAATCTATGAACACTACCGCTAGTGTTCCCTTGTCCCGTCTGCATTTCCTCATCAGACCCTCGAGAATGCAAAGATTCTCGGCGCACCCTGGGGCCTCGATGAACCCCCTTTGTCGCTCTTGGATTTCGCAGGAGTCTCGTAGCCGGTGGTGTAGCACTCCTGATAACACCCCACAATGAGCGAGCTGATCGTGATCGGCCGCCACTGTTGGATATCTCTCCTTTTCTCAGCGTCATTTGATTTGGGAATAAGAGTAGTATGACTACCCTTGAGACTTTCGGGCAGCTTACCAGAGAGAAGCATTCCATTGAAAAGACAGGCCAACTTCTCGCCTCTCTGGTCCCACTTCAGTAGATCAACCTTCTTAATGCCGTCAGGGCCAGGAGCAGAGCTACTTTTGACTTTCGTCAAAACTCGCAATACTTCATTTTGGGGATACGGGACAGCAAAAGGGGAGATTGTCCGCTTTCGGCAGGACCGCAAATTGCCCAAGGTCCGAAAACCTCTCTACACCGCCCCAGATCTGGGCATAGGCAGCTTCGATCACTCCATGGTCGATATCACAAGTCACCCTAGCCGCCCCGTCTAGGATTAACTTGGCTGCCCTGTCCTTGCTCTTCCTGTACAAAGATTGAAGAGACTGCTTCCGAGGTTGTCTGCTAGCCCTGCAAGCTCCCTTTGTGCGGACGAGTTTCCCTCTTCTCTTACGTCCAATCCTCCTCTGCAAGGCCATGACGTATGCACTGATAGCCCGGGGACTATCAGTCAAGGGGGAGATAGCGCCGGGCACCATTTTGCCCGTCAGGGATCGCACGACTATCTCCCTAACCACGTCCACCTCAGGGGTAGGTGCCAGTGGTGTCTCAAGTTCCTGGAGCCCATCGAGGAATGGGTCCAGAGCGACAGGCTCGGCTGCAGCAGCATTTGTCAGATTGCAGAGAAGGGTACACTTTCTTTTCACCTGTTGAAGGGTGAATCGTTTTAGTCGGTGTCTGGGCAGCTTTATACAGGCTGGGGCTAACCTTACCATCCCGAAGCAGGGCCCTCAAGCAATCAACCTCGCCCTCATTCCAGATCGCTCTGGAACGCCTTCCGACTCTTTCTCTGTTCTTTGCAATATACGCTGCCTTATGCTTAATCCTTTGATGGTTACTCAACCCGCGTTGAGAACCGTATGATGTCATACAGTAGTCACAATGGTGGTCAAGCGCCCGCACCACCTTGCGACGAGGTGCGCCGCACCTCGCCACGTGCTGTACTGCAGACCCTCGGACTTGAAAGGTATTAGAGCATTTGGCGCAAATATATAGTATCTTCCTAGGTCGATGTACCTTCCGGAAATGATCGACTACACCTTTCAGGGTTGAAAGCTTCGCGTCACATAGGGTGCATGGCTGCCTTGCCCACGGCACCCTGATACCCAGGTAGACTGATTTGGGAAGCGCCTTCTTGCCGGCCCAAGTCCTGCGCCAGTTTTTGACCCAACTCATCAAGAGCAAACCCTTACGGGTTTCGATGCTGGGGAACAGGATACGCTTGGCCGTAAACCTGTCGATAATCCTTTTGGGGCTTGACCCAAACTTTAACCTCGGTGCCAAGACCGGCGCCTCACCTTAAACAACACACGACTGCGAATCGTGGTCCGATCTAGGCGGCCCGGGCTGAGAGACAGAAGGCCTTCTCTCAGCCTTGATCGGAGGAAACCCGGAGGGACCCTCCGGGGCGAAGACATCTTCGAAAGGACAGAGTCCTGGAATCTAGATGTATAGCTATGCTACTGTAAGATTAACTCACTCTCGTTTGATATACTCTCAAGTTAAAACCAACCAAATAATCATACAGTATTTCCCGCCACCTGGCCATAGCTCAAATCGGACGCCTTCAAATCCTTAAAAATTTCAGATTGCACCGGCTGGCAGTGCAAAGTAGCCGATCTCCGAATGTGCCCCGGCGGCTGCTGCGGTCAGAGACCGCGGTCTGTGACTGTAGGGACAGGCAGGCCCACCAGCGGGTCCGCACAGGGCAACGCCTACATTACCACCGACTCAACGAAGGGAATTCAGGGGCTTGCCATGGGAACTAAATGGCTGCGTGACCTCTCCCGTTGTCCACCATGAGGTGTATACCGGGTGATGACCAATTAGCTACAGAACCCACAACAACTCTCCAGTCACATCCCTAAGTGCATGACATCTTTTCCTTCTTTGCCCAATACACATCAAACCCCGCTGGTTCCCAGTAGCACTGCTCCCATCTGAGAGGCCAGCCGACGTGTATCAGGTATCGTCAATTCCTTTAGTATTCAGTTTGGTTCCTGCTGCGAGGGTGCAGGGCCTGCGAGCGCCAGATGTACCCCTGGGGGACTTTAGCTTCAGACTAAGACCGGGGGGTGTTCAACCGACATAAGACCAGTCATCCGGGCAGGTTCGTACGACGAACACAGAACCCTACAACAACGTCAGCAAAGGGAATTCAGGGGCTCATAAATGGAAGCCAAGGGTGCATGACCGCACCTGCCTACCAGAAGGTTGACATCGGAATGAGGAAGACACCTCGAGGCACCACACTGCCTCCCATTCACATCCCAGGATACCTCCGATTCTTTCAACATTGTGGTCACCCCAAAGGGTGACCTACCTGGTTGATCCTCCAGTAGCACAGCTCCCGTCCTGAAGACTCAACGCCCCGGCTTCCTCAACCCTAGCAGCGCTCTTTACCGAGATACCACCCCTAGATCGGCCAGGAAGCAACCGTTTTCCTAATAACTAAAATGTTTCTTATTAAACTATGGAGATGGATTGGCGGGCCAGGCTCGGGGACACCGGAGCAGGACATCCCCCCCCCTGACGGCGGGGGAAACAAGTCATCCGGTCGAGCAAGGCCCAGACGAGGGGGGCGAGAGAGGACGCCGCCCGCAACCCCCCGGAGGGGGAGGCGGACGGCGCCTTTGCCTGGATGCGGGAGACCCCGAAGGGAGACCCGCACCCCGGCGTTCCTGGGGTTTCCTGTTCACCATTCTCCACCCTAGCGGGAGAGACTAACTAGTAGCACTACTCCCTCCAGAGTATTAACACTTACAATTAATTAAGCTAAAGTGTTTTGTCGGCAAAGTGCCGACAAAACTTCACTGTCAATCAACCCCGATTTTCCTGGTGCCTAGCAACTCTGACAGCATTGCTCCCTCCAGAGTACCCGATACCTGACATTCCTAATAAACTAAAGTGTCTCGCCGGCCTAAGCCGGCGAGACTCTCCGGTAGCGCTGCTCCCTCCAGAGTATTGATACTTACCATATAATATTCTAAAGTGTTTTGTCGGCAAAATGCCGACAAAACTTCTCTGTCAGTCCATCTCCGACTTCCCTGACGCCTCTCTCCTCTGACAGCACTGCTCCCTCCAGAGTACCCGATACCTGACATTTCCTAATAAACTAAAGTGTCTCGCCGGCCTAAGCCGGCGAGACTCTCCGGTAGCGCTGCTCCCTCCAGAGTATTGATACTTACCATATAATAATCTAAAGTGTTTTGTCGGCAAAATGCCGACAAAACTTCTCTGTCAATCCATCTCCGACTTACCTTACGCCTCTCTCTCTGACAGCACTGCTCCCTCCAGAGTATTGATACTTACCATATAATAATCTAAAGTGTTTTGTCGGCAAAATGCCGACAAAACTTTCTGTCAATCCATCTCCGACTTACCTTACGCCTCTCTCCTCTGACAGCACTGCTCCCT
>CM047509.1:0-10000 GCA_026122265.1 Ammodytes dubius | reverse complement strand
ACCCAGAAAAACCGGGTAATGACCTTTTCCGCGGGTTCACCTACGGAAACCTTTTACCCCTTTTCCCTTCCTCTAATTTTCAAGTTTGATCGTCTTCCCCCGGCGCTCCACCAGGACCGTAAACCCAAAATCCCCGGGGGGGCCCCGTTTCCGAGGACCTCAAAAACCATCCAATCGGTATACGAGGGGCTTGTAAAAAAAGGGCGGGAAACTTAAAAAAACCCCCGGGTTTTAATGACCCGCGCTTACGGGGAATTCCCTCCAGGGGGAAAAAAATTGCAACCCCCCAATCCCTTTTCACGAGGGGGTTCCCGCGGGTTACCCACCCTCTCCGAAGGGTAACACACGCGACCCCACTCAGTTTTGGCGCGCTTGCACCCCCCGGCCCATTTTAAGGGGGAAATCACAACCTGAATTGCTAAATCTCGTGTGGCAAAAGCCACTTCCCCCTAAAAATTTGACCCGCCCCAAACGGGCCGCGAAAAACAAATTTAAAATCCCCGGAGCCCTCGTTCTTTTATGGGAATTTAAAACCGGGACAAATCGCTCCACCAATTTAAAACGGCCAGCACACCACCCCACAAATCGAAAAAAGAGCTACCCAATCTGTCAATCCTCCCCGGGGCCGGCCGGGTGAGGTTTCCCTTTTTTTTGAATAAAATTAAGCCGCGGGTTTCCACTCCTGGTGGTCCCCTTCCGTAAATTTCCCTTTAAGTTTCAGCTTTGCAACCAACCCCCCCCCGGGAACCCCAAAAATTTTTGGGTTTTCCCCGGGACCTGCCCGGGGGGCATGGGAATAAAGCCCCCCAAATCGCTAGTTGGGAAAACCTTTTTATGGCCCGGAAACAAACGACGTATCTGATCGTCTTCGAACCCCCGGGGATTTTCGTTTTTGATTAATGAAAACACTTGGGCAAATGCTTTCCCCTTTCGTCCCCCTTGCGCCGCCAAAATTCACCTCAAACGGCACAATACGAATCCCCCCGGGCCTTTCCCTCTTAAATAAATGGCCCCATTTTCAGAAAAAAAACCCACAAAATAAAACCCGGATCCTTTTCCTTTATTCCTAGCTGGGGGTATTCAGCACCCGGCCCCCTCCCTTTTAACACTCAAATTTTTTTAAAAGTAAACGCTTGGGACCCCGCGGGCCCACTAAAGGTTTAAAAAGAAATCGGGGGGGCCCCCGAGAGGCAGGGGGGCGGACAACGGTACCTCCCCCTCGCGGGGGAAACCGTAAAGCTCGTTCCCGAGACCCAAAACTACAAAGCTTTTTAAACTGGAAGAAATTTTAAGAAACGCCTTTTGGGGACGGGAAAATTACCGCGGGGCTGGCACCAGATTTTGCCCTCCCAAATGGATCCTCGAAAAAGGGATTTTAAAGTACTCATTCCAATTAAAAAGGGGCCCCCCGAAAAGCCCTTTAAATTGTTTTTTTTTCCGGTCATTTACCTTCCCCCCCCCCCAGTCGGGAGTGGGAAATTTTTTGCGCGCCTGCTGCCTTCCTTGGATGGGTAGCCTTTCCCCAGGGGTCCCTCTCCGGAAAACGAACCCTGATTCCCCTTACCCGTGTCTCCCTGGTAGGGGACAAAAAAGTACCATCAAAGTTGATAAGGGAAAACATTCAAAGACAAATTCCCCCCGCCCAAACGAGGGCCAGCGTGGCCCCGAGGTAACTAAAAGTCACCAAAGCGGGCCCGGGGGGGCCCCCAGGGGGCAACCCCCCCATGGGGTTTTTTGGGGCTGATAAAAACAAAAAGCCCCTCCCCCAAGGTCAACGCTCGTTTTGGGATTTATTTGCCAAATTTGCCAAAAGTTTATCCAAAAAAAACTTTTGGGGCGACAAAGGAACCAAACTGATTTTTAAAGAACCATTCGCAATTTCACAACTGTACCGGCCCCTGTTAAATTTGACTTGCATGCTTAATCTTTGAGAACCCAACATATGCTACTGGGAGGGTCAACCAGTTTTCCCCTCGTTTTGCACGGGGGGGCCCCTTCGCCCGCCACCCTTTCCCACTGCGGGGCAGAGGGGCGGGGGCCCCGCCGGACTTCCCCCGCCCGAAGGCTTTGGAGGGGTTTAGGGCCCTAAAACGAAATAGGCAACGGGGTACAATTTTGGGGGGGTTTTGAGAAAAATTGTTGGGTTCCAACCGGAAGGCCCCCCCCCGGGAAAAAGGGGGGGCTTTTCCCCCCGGGGGAAAACCACCACCCACGCGGGGGCCGCGTAGGGACAACTGGGGGAGGAAAGGGGCCCCTTTATCCCGCTACCCCAGGGGTCGACCGTGAGGGGGGCGGGGGTCCGTGGGAAAACCCCCGCCAGGCCCTCCGCCAAGGGGGCGAAAACCCCCATGCGGGGGAACCCCACCCGAACAACCCGTTAAACTGGCCGGCGAGGCCCCCCGATGGCGGGGCAAAGTATTGGCCCCAAACGATCGGGGATGAAACGGGGCAAAAAAAAAAAAAAAAATTTTAGAACCAGGGTAGACCCCCCGAAAACCCCCAAAGAAAATCTATCCGAAAATTTGGCCCCTCTTTTGGGGATGCGTTTCCCTGCAATGACGGCCCGGGGAAACCCTTGGGAAGGGAAAACCCCAAAAGCAAAAATTTTTTCCGAAGAGGCCTCCTGAACTGGGCCTTTTATACCCTGGCGCTCCCCACCCTGTCCCCTGGGGCCCCCCTGTTTTCAAAAAAATGGGTTTTCTGAAATTGGGGCAGGGGGGTCACTTGGGAAACCCGGGCCCCAAACCTCCCAAAAATACGGTTTAAGCCCCGGGAAAATCCATGAGTTTTTAAAGGGCCCTTTTTTTAGCTTTAAACCCTGCTTTCTTTTGTTCCCCTTTTATTTTCCCCCGTGCCCCCCGGGAAACCGCTTCCCCTGGTACTTCCATGAGGAAAAATTTTTTTTTCTAAGTTTACCACGGTTTAACCCGGGAAAAAGGGCCTCAAGCTTGGGGGCCTTTTTTTCAGCTTCAACCCCACTTTTTCGACCAACTTTAACTTTTTTTTTTTTTCCCTTTTTTTTTTTTTTTTTCCCTTTAATTTTTTTCAATTTTTTAAACATTTTAATTTATTTTGAAACCCTTTAAATCATTTTTTCCCTAAAGTGACACTATGAAGCTCCATTTCCCACTTGCATTTTCCCTTCAACTTTAAAAAAACCCCCTTTTTTTGTTCATTTTGGGGCATTTTTGCCATTTTTGGGTGCCGGGTTTTGGGCACGGGAGGACCCTTGGGCAAGGGGACCTTGCACTCCCCCCCGTTTAAATGATTTTTTATTTCCCTTTATCGGCTTGGGGGTCACTCTGGGGGGCCCCTTTGGGCCCCTTTTTTCACTCACCTTACTGGGCTGTGCTTTCTTTGGGAAAAACCCCCCCCCATTAAAATTTGGGCCTTTTTGGGCCCTTTTTTTTCTTTCTTTCTTTTTTTTCCCTTTATTTTAAAACATTTTAATTTAAATTTTGGGTCATTTTAATCATTTTTTTTTCCCCTATGTGAAAACAAAGAGGAGCTCCCCAGTCCCACTTTCACTCCCTTTAACCCTTTAAAAACCTTTTTTTTTGTTTTATTTTGGGCATTTTTTTCCATGTTTTGCCCCCGTTTTTAAAACTGGGGGGACCAAAGTGACCCCCTATGGGGGCCTTGCACCCCCCCCTCCCATTTTTTTGGATTTTTATTCATTTACACTGGGGGGCACTGTGGGGACCCCCTTGGCCCCCTTTTTACTCACCCCCGACTGGGGTGTGCTTCCCCCAAACCCCCCCCCCCATTAAAAATTTACCCCTTTTTTACCTTTTTCTTCTTTTTTTTCTTTTTATTCCCCCCGTCCCAAACAAACACAAATCTCCCCAGGTTGGGGAAAAAACCCTTTTCCCCCCCCAAAGGGGCCCCCGTTTCCTTTTTCCCTTCCTTTCCCCAGGGCCCCCCACCCCCCTTCCCCCTTTTGGGGGAACCCCCTTTACAAAGGCAAGCACCAGCGCCTTCTCCCCCCTTTGCCCCGGGTACAAACCCCTGGCTGGGGGAAAACCCCTTTTCCCACTCTTTCCCGGGCCCCTTTTCCCTCCTTTCACTCACTCTGAAAGGGTGTGCTTTCCCCTTTTAAAGGGCCCCGTTTTATTGACCCTTTTTTTTTCCCCCTTTTTTTTTATTTCCCCTTTCCCTTTTATTTCCCCCCTTACCCCATCCCGCCCCCAAACTCCCCAGGGTGGGGGAAACCCCTTTTCCCCGGGGAGGGCCCCCCGGTTTCCTTTCCCCCCTCCCCAACCCCAACCCCCCCCGGCCTGACACCACCATAGGGGGGGGGGGGGGGGGGGCTGGGAAAAACACAAGGGCCCACCAGAGAGCCCCGGGGCCTTTCTCCCCCACTTACCCCAGGCCCCGGAAAACCCCCGGGGCCCTGGCTGTAGACACTTTGGCCAGGCAGGAAACACCAGTGCCCCTTTTCCCTCCTACTCCCCCCCAAGGGCCCACACACTCCCCGCCCTGGGTGGGGGGAACCCCTTTTCCCCCCCAGAGCAAACCCGGGGGCCTTTTCCCCCTACCCCACCCCAGGCCTGCCCGGGACTCTGCCCCTGGGGGAGAACCCCTTTGCCCACCAAGCCCAGGGCCCTTTTCCCCCCCTCTCACCCCCCAAACCCAAAAGCACTCCTTTCCCCCGGCTTTGGGGGAAACCCTTTTTCCCCGCCCAAACACCAGGGCCATCTCCCTCCTACTCAACCCCCGGGCCCGGGCCCGCACCTGCCCCCGGCTGGGGGGACACTTTGCCCGCCAGAGCACCAGGGCCTTCTCCCTCCACTCACCCCAGGCCTACAGCACCTGCCCTGGCTGGGAAACCCCCTTTTCCCACCAGAGACCAGGGGCCCTTTTTTCCCTCCTACTCAACCCCCCCCTGACGCACTCTGCCCCCCTGGGAGACCCTTTTTTCCAAACCAGAGCAAACCCGGGCCTTTTCCCTCCTACCACCCCAGGGCCCGCAGCACTCTGGCCCTGGCTGGGAGACCCTTTGGGCCCCCCCAGAGCACCCGGGCCCCTTTTCCCCCCCTACTCACCCCCAAACCCAAAACCCCTCTGCCCTGGCTGGGGGAAAAAACCAACCCCCCAGCCCGAGCCCCCAGGGCCCCTTTTTTTCCCCCTACTCACCCCAGGCCCGACAGCACCCTTTTCCCCGCCCCGGGTGGGAGAAAGGGGAAAACCGGCTGCCCCGCCCGAAAACACCAAAAGGGCCTTTCTCCCCCCTACTCACCCCCAGGGCCCGACCCCCATCTTGGCCCCCTTTGGGTGGGGGAACCCCTTTTTCCCCCCGCCAGAGCAAACCCGGGCCCTTTCCCCCCCAAATCACCCCCCGGGCCCGGGCAGCACTCTTTCCCTGGCGGGAGACCCTTTGCCCACCAGGGGCACCAGGGGCCCTTTTCCCTCCTACTCACCCCAGGCCTGACAGCACTCTGCCCGGCTGGGAGAAAAAACCTTTTCCCAGCCCGACCCCCCGCGCCTTCTCCCTCCTACCAACCCCCGGCCTTTACCACCCCCTGTTTCCCTGGCTGGCAGACACTTTGGGGCCCGGGAAGCACCATTCCTTTTTCCCCCCCCTACTCCCCCCACCAGGCCTACACCACTCGCCCCGGCTGGGAAAACCCCCTTCCCCCGGCAGAGCACCCCGGGCCCTCTCTTCCCCCCCACTTAACCCCCCATGGCCCGACACCAAACCCTTTTTTGCCCTGGCTGGGAGAAACCCTTCCAAACCCCGGCAGAGGGCCCCGGGGCCTTCCTCCCCCCACTCCCCCCCCGCCTGAAAAACCAAATCTTTCCCCCCCCCGGGGGGGAGAAACCCTTTTCCCCAAGACCCCAGGGCAAGACCCAGGGGAAAAATTTCCCCCCGGCTTGGAAACCCCCGGGGCCCTTTCCCCTCGCTCCCTGCCCCGGCCCCCCCCTCTCCCCCTCCCTGCCCCTCCCCCCTGACCCGGCCCGGGCCCCTTCCCCCCCGGTCCCCGCGGGCCCACCCCTTAAAACAAACCCCCCCCCGGGGTTTAAGGGGGCAGGGTTGGCCGCGCCCGGGAGTTTTGTGCCCCTTGGGTTTAAACCCCGGGAAAAACTTTCGGCCCCGGTAATCCGCCCCAAACTTTTTGTGCCCCCGGGAAGCCGACCCTTTGGCCCCCGGTAAGCCCCACAAAAACTTTCGTGGGCCCCTTTGGGAACCGCCCCAGACTTTCCTTTCCCCTGTTTAATTCCCGCTGCCGGCCCCTCCAAGCCTTTAAATCTTTTCCCTGGGCCCCGGGACTTTTTTTTCAGGAAATTTTTTTTTTTATTCCCAAGTTCACCACTGAAGCCCAGAAGTCCTCCAGGGATGAAAGGGGTTTGTCCCCGCTTCCAAACCTTTCTTTCCCTTTCGGCCCCCCGGTTAAACGCCCACTCAAACGGCGGGATTAAATATGACTCTCTTAAGGTAGCCAAAAACCCTTCGTGCCCCTGGGTTTTCCCAGCTCACTCCCCGCGCCCAACCTAAGTCTTTTTTTGTGCCCCTGGTACTTTATCAGGGAAATTTTTTTTTTTTTTTTTTAAGTTCCCCAAAAACCCCGGGGAAGCCCCGAAGTCCTCCAGCATGAGGGGTTTTTCAGCTTCACCGTGCTTTTCCCTTTTTGTGCCCCCGGTTTTAAAAAGGGCCCCCTTTCAAACGGCGGGGGAAAAAAGACTCCTTTAAGGGAAACCAAAAACCCTTCGTGCCCCCCGGGTTTCCCCAGGGTCACTGCCTGCGCCCAGAGCCTAAATCTTTTCCGGGGGCCCCTGGTTTCTTTATCAGGAAAATTTTTTTTTTTTTCTAAGTACACCACGGTGAAAACCCAAAGCCTCCAGCATGAAAGGGTTTGTCACTTTACCCGGGTTTTGTTTCGGGGGCCCCCGGTTTAAAAAGGCCCCCCTTTCAAACGGCGGGGGGTAAAAAAATGAATCTCTTAAAAGGGACCAACCCTTCCCTGCCCCCAAATTACCCCCAAAAACAACCCCAAAAAATTGCCAGCGCTCCAGACCTTTAAATCTTTTCGTGCCCCTTTTTCCCATCAGGGCATTTTTTTTTTTTTTTTTCTAATTTTTAAACCCCGGGAAAACCCAAAGGCCCTCCGGGGTTGAGGCCTTTTTTTTTAAGCTTCACCGTGCTTTCGTTTCGTGCCCCTGGGTTAAAAAACACTCACTGCCCCCCGCGCCCAAGCCCCCCAAGTCCCTTCGGCCCCTGGTTACAAAAGCTCACTGCCTGCCTCCAGACCAAAGTCCCCCTTTGGGCCCCCCGGGAGCACAGCTCCCCTCCTGAGCTCCCGAGGCTGAGTCCCCCCTTACTATTTTTCCCCCGTACCAAAAAGGCTCACACACAGCCCCACGCCCCGCCGGAGCTGGCCCCCCCCCCCCCCCCCCAGGGACTAAGTATTTTCCCGGCCCCCCGGTACTTCTGGAGAGAACCCGGGGGATGTTTGGGTTTTGCCCGCCCCCCCCCCACTCCAACAAAAGCTTTGGGTCAAGGGCTTACTTTCATTAGGGTCGCAGCGGGGGAACTTTCCTGCTAAAGTACAAACCCCGACCCGAATCAGGTCGTCCTGCAAGTGATTTTTGCGCCAGGGTTTTACAAAAACAAAGCGCTGCCCAGATAGGAAAAGGGGGGGGAACAAAACCCGGCCCCCCGGCCGCAAAACCCCCCCCCTGTCACAACGCTCTACTCCCCCGACCCAAGTCGGGTTAATTTCCCCCGGGCCAAACCGAAGATCCTCGGCACCAAAGGTTTTCATTAAAGCTAGGCGGGATTCTGGGCTTAGAGGGGGCGTTCATTTCAATAATCCCCAAAAGATGGAAACTTCGCACCATTGGTCCTTTCCCCAGCCAAGCCCCATACAAACCAAAAGGGCTGAAACCCTGCCGGGTTCCCCTCGTAATTTACAGGGTTTCTATTTTTAACAACACCCTCATCAGTAAGGGTAAAAATAACCTGTCCACGACGGTCCCAAACCCACCAAATTTTTCCCCATTAAGGGGTGAACAATCCAAAACCCCTTTGGGGAATTCGCCCTTTAAAAATTTATAGGAAAAAGCCGACCCCGAAGGAAACAAAAAGCGACGTCGCAAAGAAACCCTTTGGGGCCCCCACAAAACCAGTTTTTTTCCCCGTGGTAAAATTTTCGGACACCCTCCGCTTAAAAAACCCAAAAAAACAAAAAGGGTCGGGGGGCCCCCCCCCCCTTTCACGGGGCTGTATTTATACTGAAAATCCCAAAATCAAGCGAAACTTTTTGGGCCCCTTTTGCTTTCCCCGGGGGGTTTCTGGGCCCCCCCCCTGAGCTCCCCTTTAGAGGGGGCAACCCCCTTTCGTTTTTTCCCTTTGACAGGTGTACCCCCCCCCAGTCAAAAATCCCCACCGCCACGTCCCCGGGGCGGGTCACGCCCCGGGAAAAACCGGGCGCTAAAACACCAGAACGAAGGGCCCCCCCCCGGGGTCCCCCCCCCCCCCCCGGCCCCCACCGGGGAAGTGAAAAAAAAAAAATAAAGTAGTGGTAAATTTTACCGGCGACCCCAACCCCCCCCTTATCCTACAACCCCCCCTCATGGCCTTCACCCTGCCAACTAAATTTAAGCCAAAAAGGGGCTTTTTTTCCCCCCCTCCCCCCTTCTGCCAAGCCCCCCTTTCCCTTGGCTGTGGTTTCGCTAGATAAAGGGAGGACAGTGGGGAACTCGTTCATTCCATTTTATGCGCGTCACTAATTAAATGACAGGCATTTGGGGTACCTTAAAAAGATCAATTTGTTTTACTTTTCCCGGGCCTTTCCCCCCCCCCCTTTTTAAATTTTAAATTTGGGGCATTTGATGCACTCAGAAAAATCGGGGGTACCCACCCCCCCCAAGGGCCCCCGCCGAAGGCGGCCCGTCGGCCCGAAGGGCCGCCGCTCATCCGTCACTGGTGGTTCACACCTGAAGGGGCGCCTCTCTAGCTCAGAAGAGGCGGTCTCCAGAGGGGGTAGCTCGTCTCTAGCAAAGAAGCGGCCCGCAAGGGACCCTCCCTTACGTGCAAGTAGCATTCCCCCAAGGGACTCATGACAGGCCGGGAAAGGGCCCCCCCTTTGGGTCATTCCATTCCTGGGGTAAGCTTTGGGGGGTAAATCGGTGAAAATTTTGACTAACCTTCATCCGCATGAGTGGCGCTCCCCGTACAACCACCCCTGCTCTCCAAACAGTCTGGTCCCTTGGGTCAACTCTATGCAAAGACGAAGTCGGGGGTTTTTAGAAAAAGGCTTCCGGGATAGGAACTAGCCTTGTCCGGTTCCTACTCCCCTCAACCATAGTCTCATGATTGCGCACCGTTTTGGTTACGTTACTTTCATGGCTGGGCTCCGCCCGGAACTCTGCCGCAAAGCTGCCCGGACGAGGCCTTTGTTTTAAACCCTTTGGTATCAATGGCTGTAGAAAGGTTTTTGCGTTTTAAAAAAAGTCGCAAAGGATTGATGCGGCCTTGCTTAAGCCCTGCGAACGCACCCTGTCTTATGACTGTGACTTGCCCCCCGCTCCAATCGGAAAACCCCTGACCGAAATTTCGTTACCCCCGGGGTATCGCCATCACCGCCTTGTGAACTTGCGATACTTTTCAGTTTTCGTGGTGCCGAGTCACGCAAGGTGACTTGGGATCGAAGGGGTAGGGCAAAATCGATGATCATTGCCCCTTTAATCTTTGACTAGAACCAGGTCAGGGACTCCAACCTCTCCCTTTGTGGAAATGAGGTTTTTCCCCCAACCCTCCCACTTGGACCCCTCAGCTTGTTCCGCAATGAGGCCAATATGTTGTTGTTCTTTCATTGGTTGAGTTTTTTGGGGGGGGCCACACCTGTCAAATGTGGCCAGGGTTTCCCCCCGGTCCCACAGGGGGACGGGACTCTGTAGCAACATGTTCTTACCAACCTTTGCCCGCCCCCAGGTTGGTAGGTTTTGGTGCGAAATTTGTAAACGGGGCCCTAATGACCGCTGACTGGTTAAAACGTTT